>RHLP01000113.1:0-79757 GCA_003719405.1 Aspergillus incahuasiensis | reverse complement strand
GGTTCAGAAGGGGAAAGGGTAGAGCGAAGCGAACGCGGTTGGCTTGGGTGGACGACTGTGAGGCATTGTTGATGAGGAGCCGGTAGCTGACGAGGGTGAGGATCGTGAGGGGGGTGATGAGGGTTGTTGTTGCGGGGATCCAGGCTGGGAGGGGGAGGTGGAGGCCTATGGTTCGGGCCCAGGAGAGTCTGTACGGTGCTTGTTAGTTCGGATATATTAAACTCCTGGTATGTAATAAGCGTGAGAGGTTTGACGTACGCTCCAAGGACTAGGGAGATGGCTGAGGTCTGTTTGTGAAGTGGTCAGTTACCTTTGACATCGGCACTTGGATTACGGTCGACTCACCAGGAGGACTATGGCGTAGGCCGCCGATGACGAGTCGCATTTGAGAGACATTGTGGGCTGTTGGGCTGAAGTTCAGAGTGCTGGACGAGGGGATAGAAAAGCAGGTGGAAGGAGATGCAGGGGTTAGGTTGGTGTTTTGTAGTACAGAAGCGGGGTAGGTATATCGACGCGGAGAGGGTGGTCTGCGTCACCGTCCGTGGCCTGGTCATGCCCCAAACTCAGTCGCAATAATTGTGTATTATTGACAGATTATATACCTAAATCATGGATTGGAATCGGTCTTACTGTATATCAGCGAAAGTTTGGTAGACAATTGATTTATCCAAACATGAGTGTAGATGCCATTTCTGCAGAGCAGCAGCAAGTGGCCTCCCTGCCAGAACCGAGGCAGTGCAATGCTATCGTAGTTCTCAGTCCTCGAGATATTCCCTCTCCCATAACAAGTGAAAATATCATAAAACACGACAGCTAGGTAAATATTGTGTTAGGGTAGTGCTACCACATCCACTCAGCTGGCATACTAGACATGGTCATATTCTCCAACGAACAAGAGCTCTGGCTTTCAAATGACTGTACAATCAACCCAAAACTTTAAAAGCCTTAAAGAGTGGTGATATACTTTCAGCAACCGCGGCAGCTATGAAGCTCCGTGGTCCAACTTCAACAACCGTGCAGCATTCTTCCAGCGAATTCCCTCCAACACCTCCTGGGTTACCATTCCACTCTGCTCCAGTTCTTCCAGCCACTTCAACCCGTCAGCACTTTTTGAAAACGGATAGTCCACGCTGTAAAGAATCCTATCATGCCTTGTGTTGCGCAGTATACAAGCCAGCGGATCCAAAGCCCAGTTGCCACTCGTCGTCAACCACAGATTACTGTCCCAGACCTCCCGGAACGACCTCTCCTTTCCCCATCGTGAGGATACCCGCTCTATTCTCTGAAGCATATACGGGATCATCTCTCCCATGTGCCCAATGATGATTTTCAACTTGGGGAACCGGTCAAACACGCCCACTGCGTAAAGACGCAGAACGTGGATAGCTACATCGCTGTGCCAGCCAAATCCGAACGTGAGGATAGCTGAGTTCACGTTCTCGGGTATGTTGGGAGTCTCGTACGCTGTAACAAGCTGCTGGGCGGGCAGAGTCGGGTGGATATATATCGGCACGTCTAGCTCAGTCGCCTCCTTCCAGAGCACATCGAACTCGGGCCCGTCATAGTACAATCCATCTTCTGTGTGACTGTCGACGAGGGCTCCGGCAAAGCGAATCCCGTGAAAAGCGCCAGAGCACATTCGGCGGAGTTCTGTTGCGGCGTCTTGGGGCTTATGCATCGGCAGCTCGGCGAACCCGGCGAATTTTGTCGGATAGGCTCGGACAGCCTCTGCGAGTTGATTGTTGGTCTCCTGACACTCGGCCGGAGAAAGATCGCCGGGGCCGTGGGAGATTACTTGCATGGTAACCTGGCCAGCCTCCATATCTGCAATGCGCCTAGGGCCTAGATCGGTGAGGTTGTCGACGAGTCCGGGAATGGCCCCGATTTTGTCCATGAGCGCATTCGGGGTTGCCAGAGCGGCGCGGGAGAGGAAGTGTTCTTCAAGGGTGATTATCGGCCGGGCGATCGACCTGAGAATTGATTGGGGAGGCATTATCGTTTTGGGCGTTACAGTTCGATGTCCAACGAAGTGGTGGTGATGCTTGATGTGAGAACAGCAGAAGCTTTATGCTAATTGAGTTGCTCCACAATCCTGAACTACCTCCAGCTGCTCCGTATACCCGCTGCTAACTCCGCTAAGCCCCGTCATGACGCTATTTCCGATACCGCCGTCAAGGGGCCAAAACACATATGGATAAATTTACCAAGGGACAAATGATAAAGCACAGAGGCAGACGACTACCTTGTTGAGCGGAACGGACCCTGAATGAAACAACAGCATAGACGATATCATTCCTCCAACAGCCCGAATTGAACCTGCTTAAACAAAGCAGATGCCAGGTTGGTCTGAAGGTTGAATCTCACACCTTTGAGTACTATATACAGACGTACCAAAATAAAGCTCACAGCTTCTCTAGACCGCTACCCAAACGAATTCCGCGGTCCTTCATCGAACAATATTAGTCTTGTGGCATACAACAAATCGGAGGGAGGTATGTCACTTACCGTCAACCAAGTTGGGAAATACGAATGGATGAACCATCCAAGAGACGCGATTTTCCCTCTCCAAACCAGGCCGGTGTGGCCTCGGAGCACATCATCAACAACACCCTTCGCATACACATCCGCCGGCATTGCCGTTGCGGCATGTTTCGCTCCACTCGCGAGCTCCGAGATTTCCTGATCGGCTACCTTGTAGTATGACGTCTCGGGCAGCTTCTCATGCGGAGCATTTTCAAACATCTTGGAGGCCACAATCCCAGTCATGATGGTGACAACCTTGACCCCCAACGGAGCCACCTCAATTCGAAGTGATTCGCTGTACATTCGGACAGCGGCTTTGGAAGCATTGTAGAAGGCTAATCTGTTAGCATCAGCCAGGCTGGAGCGAGGAGGTTCCTTACACCCCCAAGGCACATGCAAAACCCCCGCAAGAGAAGCGTTATTTACGAGCGTCCCCTTGGAAGCAATCAACAGCGGCATGAACGTGTGCGTGACACTGACCACCCCCCAGAAATTGATATCAAACATCTTCCTTGCATACGCCAAATCAGTGTCCAGAGCTGGATAGTTTAGATTCAGTCCCGCGTTGTTGACTAAATAGTCAAGCTTCCCTTCCTCCCCTGTATGGGCGATCACTGCCTTCAAAGCGGCATCGATGCTGGGCTGAGACTCTATGTCAACTTTCAGCACAGTTGTATTCGGCAATTGCTCTAGATGAGCCATTTTAGACCGCGAACGTGCTGTCGCAAAGACGTGGAACCCCCGCTCGTGGAACGCTTCGGCCAGGGCTGATCCAATGCCACCCTCGCTGCATCCTGTGATGAGAACTGTGGAAAGCGGCCTGTCAGAGTTGAGTACGGTCATGGCGACTATAAGAATATGTGAGGTGTCAAGCTTGTGGGTTCACCGCGGCCGATTTATCACTCTTATTTCTGTCGCGCGTTACGCTATATCAAGTTCCGGTATAGCTCTCTTCGACTAGCTACGGATTGGCTCGGGGCTACCCACCGAGCAAGTTCAGCAACGCTCGTGGAATTATCTCAAGTCAGGGGCTCATGGGAGCTTCTGTGTGCCAAGGCACTGCTCTTTCTCAAACACTGGTCACGCACTATCGCCCAGTTCGTGCCCACAGTTCTTCGCTTGGATGTCAGGGCGATGCGGGAACTCTGGAGATAAGCCGCCGAGGGTCATGAGCCCACCTGCCCCCCATTACCCGATCTTTCAATCAGTGCAAAGTCTCTATTAGGGCTAGGAATACCAATAGAAGGCACAAAATGACCTGTCACCTGTCAACTCGTTTAGAAAACAGATGCCGGAAACAGTATGTTACCAAGGGTGTTTTCTCAAACTTCTACTGGGCGGTATGGAGTCCAACCCTGATCATCCGGCCAGCATCAACGCCACCTCGGCTCACAAAAGCACGCCTTGCATTCAATCACACCCTGACCCTTGTTTAACAGAGGGGCCATTTCAGGACGGCATGAGCCGTCGTGGCGCCAAGTGGGCCAGCGATGGGGCCAAAGCTGTCACATTGGTCCGTGCAAATAATGCAGTGGCAGGCGCCGTTGGGGATAACGCCAACAGGCAGGAGTTGACAGGCTAGGATAATCGGCTTCCTTCGCTTTGGTGGATTCATCAAAGTTATTCCACGCTTGCCAGGGTCTGGATTACGCAGTACGCGTCAAGCAGCCCCTCGTGTAGCAGCCCCTCGTGTAGCAGCAATGATTGGGGCAATGAATATTAATGATGAGTTTCCGTGTTGCTGAGACCGGGGCGCTGATGCAATCTGAGCTTCATGCCTTAGCTACTACTTCCTCGAAGCGTCTATATGTGCCCTATGGTTGTGTATAACATTTCATCCGACTGGAAGCAAGGGAGGCTGGGAGCAGAGTAATGTCTACGACAAATGACTCGCCAAAGGAGCTGCCTGCGCATGCCCCTGGCATGGTGCATACTATCAGGGGCATCACTGCGACAGTAGGGCTTGTCGCTCTTGTGGTTTGTACTGCGAGGGTATGTTGACGTTGAAGCCTGAGGTCTCGGGGCTTTCAATTGATCATTACAGCTCTTCATTCGCAAATTTGTTATCAATGCCTTCGGCCTCGATGATTTCTTGGTTATCATTGCCTTGGTTCGTTACTCTATCCCGTTTTCGTGCACCGTCTTCTTTTAACGTTTGATAGATCCTCGTGCTACTGTTTGCGATCCTATCAATTGTCATCACCTTCTATGGCATTGGATATCACAAAGCAACAATCCCAGAGGACAAGTTGCTTACTATGCAATATGTGCGTACAAACCAATGTTCATAGTGGACTAATATGTGCTAATTGTAGCTTCTCAGATAGTCTACATATCCTTATGCACCTACCTTTTCGTCGCCCTGGCTGTCAAGTCCAGCCTCGCAGTCTTTATGATGAGAATATTCTCGACTAAAGCCATCCGCCGAATCGGCATTAGCATGATCATATTCATGATACTCCTGACTATATCCGGGACCCTCCCTCTGATATTCCAGTGTCGACCTGTCAAAGCGGCCTGGGACAAATCATTGCCGGATTACAAATGCTTCTCACCGGATACCCTGATGAAGATCGAGCTCTACCAGGCAATATTGATGTTCCTGGTAGACGTCGTGATTATCGTCATGCCAATGCCAACGATCTGGAAATTACAAATGTCTCTCCAGCGCCGACTGGTCATCATCGGGCTATTCGCACTCGGTACGCTAACTACACCCTGATATCGGATGATACGATCTGACCCGACAATAGGATTTGTAGCATGCGCTGCTGGTCTAGCTCGAATTCCACTTCTGAACTACCAAAAGAATACAACGGACTTTAGCTGTGAGAGCTTCACCCTCGTTCTTTTCGTAGTTTGTTGCCCGACTAACTATTCTTCGTTACAGACGCTGGAGCCGTACCGCTCATCCTCATGAACACAGAATTCGGCCTTGCTCTGATCACTGGATCACTTCCGTCACTTAGGATTCTATTCAGATTTATCCCCGCGCTGCGAAGTAGTCAGAAGGATAGATCTCGCAGTCACGAGCGGACCAGCGGTGCACAACGGTCCGGCGGCCCCGAGCGCCCCGGTGGGTTCGAACTGAGCAGCCAGTCGCGCTGGAAGCGAAATGTCCTACCCAGGAGGCTTACTGATGCGGATAGTGTGGCTAGCGAGAGCCAGGAAAGGATCATACCAGGGCCTAAATGGTAAACGTTTCAACTGTTTTGCTTTTCCTACGGATGTTATGCCGTGATTGCGGTGCATAGAGTCTATACCTAATGAAAGATTCAGTCGCTATCTACAACATCCATCTCTAACTATTATGGCAGATGAGAACTGCTCGGAATCCTTCTTGTCACCGGGTTGCTTTACTGACCCCGGGGCTGAATGTGTAAGTGAGAGTCGGGGATAGCATCTGGATGAAGGTCCGTGACTCTTGGGAAGAATTGCTGTCGTCCGCTAATGTGTTCCGTACAGCTGGACAGCTCCTTTGAAAGACCGGCCTAGATGAGGGTCGAGTGCTTTGCACCCAGAGGCCTCACCCTTCTAGATCATATGCCGGTCAAGGTGTATCTTCCCTTTTTGATTCGATCAGCAGCAATCCTATTTAGATTCGCCGGAAGGTTATTGACATAATTTCCGCAAAAGTCCCTTCACTCTTTGGAAACGTCGTTATCCACAGAGGCCCAGGTTCCGCTTTTGTCCATCATATTGCCCCGTACTTTTGTTGACCTTTAGGCTAGCTATAGCACACAGCGGGGAGGTCTCAAAAGGTCTGATGATCAATGTCGGACAGGCTTTGGCCACTCGCTAGAATCTGGTCCATCGCCTTTCACTTGGATTTTACCACTGAGCCATGGGGTTCTATGGGATCCGTGCTATCGCCTGACTTCTCTGCCCACCGCCGCAATGGGTATCTGCACTAGAAGAACAACACCTCAACAGGGTCCGGATTAGTACATCGCCCCATATCTTCATGGCCGTCGATCTCGGTCGCGGAATCAAGCCCTTTGTTTCAGAGACATACCTAGAAGACATGATCCACACTGTGTGAAACCGCACTCCCTCCGGCGCGTGTGGCGGGGTGGCGAGGATAGCACAACCCCATCCAGTGACGTCGATCTCCTAAGCCTGGCGCAGCTTGCCCTAACTCTTGGTGCCCTGCTCTCGCTGAGGGTAGACATTAGTACGGGCTTGAGATTCAACCAGCGAACGTTTCCATGACCAGCTTGCGGTATAAAAGGTTGACGCACTTGACTTGGAAACTGGGCCAGGATATGTTGAGGCCACTGGCCCAGCCCTCTCGTTGATAACCCGGGTCTTTGTACCATCCATCTTCAGCGGAAGTTATAGATGCACCTAGCCGGTGATGCCCATGTCCTTGGAGGTTTCTTTTTCTCACATTGAGACTTGGAGATCGCGCGACGCTCGTCAACTATCCGTTCCTAGGTCGGATTCTCGCATAGTCAAATGGATTAGCAATAAGCCTCCGGGTTGTGTACCAAGTCACAAGCTCACAAAGGTTGTAGCTTTTACTCAGGTGTGTGTACCGAACGAACTGGCGGGTTTTCTTCTTCTCCGTTGCACAAGTCCGTCCGCATTACAGGGAGGCGCTTCTTTTCGCCAATGATATCGCGATGATCGAGACCACCCCTCGACTAGCCGTGTGACGGTGCAGGTGGCACGCCTAATTCTGAAGCTACTAGGATAGCTACTGCTTGGCTACCGGTACCCATTCCCTCTGGCTAGGGCTGGCCTAGACTCGAGATCGCATCGGAAACGCGGACAAATGGAGGTATTTGAGATCGTCGAGTTCCTCGATATTTGATGCGGTGCGTCTCTCAAGTTGCTTTGAAAGTTGCCCAATCGTCTAGTGAAGGATCAAAACTGGTTCTCACCCCAATTCTAAATCGCGGCTAGTCCTTATATATCCCTACCGTTTGACCATGGCGCCCTTACAAAGTCCTTCTTCTCTCTCCTACTTGGCGATCTCAACAAACGTCGCATCCAGGCACCATCCGACATTGCAATCAGAGCTTTTGAAAAAGGAGAATTGGGAACCACAACCGAAATTGTCCCTTCCGTCAATACGTCTGGTGTCGAAGGAGAATAAGCCCCTCCTTTATCCGCCCGTTCTGTCGCCAATCCGCTATCAGCAACCTGCTAACATCAAAGAGCCTTCCAATTGTGGCCTTTCAGATTGTGCGGAGTGCTTGAGAGACGAAGCATCATGCCTAGTGCCATCCATTTGTCCTTCTTCAAACTGTGCGGAGTGCTGGAGGGATCAAGCATCACGCAGGGTGCCTTTCATCTATTCTTTCTTATGCTGTGCGGAGTGCTCGAGAGAGCAAGGATTATGCGGGCTTGCAAATCAAATGCCAAATGTACAACGCTGGTTCGAGTGCTGTCCACCCCTTGTCGAGTTGTCACAACCCCATCAGCCTCAACCACCACTGTCACCCTGTTCAAGCTCATCGCCATCAGACGCAATGGGTATGGCATATGTGCCGGTTGGCCAGAGTGACCCGATTGCCTCAAGCTTTCGCACGGCTAACGCAGGTGTCTCGATGGTGCCTGACGCGCAAAAGATTACTGGAAGGTATGTGTTCTGCTTATTCGTTAAGCATACGGTATTGACTATAAACTCTCTAGTGCCCTTGAGCCTCAATTATTTCAGCCTCGAATCTCACCTAACGCAGCGGCTGATCCGGCCATATCTTACCGCTGTTTGGCTTCCGACGAGGACGGAGGGGTTGTGCAGACACTCTCCCTGGACTCCAAATTGTACCCTTTAAAGGACCGCACGACTAGTTCACGAGAACTGCGCTGTGCTGTAACAAAAGAGCCTCGGCCTCTGCGGCCTAGAATAGATGTAACGGGTGCCGATCAAGAATATACTCGAGCCAATACCGATACTCAAAAGCCCGTTGTCTCGGGTGTGAAGCGTCTTGCGGTTGAACAAGACGCACCGCCGACGCCGTCTAAGTCAGTTAAGGTCTACAACACAAGGCTACGACAGGCTGAATATGATCATTTACACAGTATGTCTGACACGAACTCGAAAGGTCGACTTACTGTGAGTATGACTCTGAAATGTTCAGCCTCAAGATCGCTAACCCGTGGCCTAGGAAGCTACCAATCTTCCGCGATGCGAAAATTGCGATTGTACCCAGACTCCCGGATGGCGCTACGGTCCCAATGGTCCCAAGACCTTGTGCAATGCATGTGGGATACACTATGCACAAAGGGACCGCCCGAGGAAGCGGCCGAGGAAGCGGACGGCCTGTCTAACGGGGCATGGTGGGCGTAGTAAGCATTAGGTACATAGCGCTTGTGAACCGGCTCCTAGTGTCCTAGTTTGTCTCTACTGTATCCAAAAGCTTCCGGTAACAGCATTTATCCCATCAAGTCCTACGTACATAGCCCTAAGTAGCTCACGTGATACACTGTAAGCCTGGCTCCGAGCGCTTACGTAGTTTCTTGGCGCCCATCATGGGTTGATCCGATCGTCATTGCGCCGGATCGCCCTGTCTTCCGACACACGCGAAGACGACAGCATCATCACAACAAGGGCATCCAGAGCCCTATTCTTCCTTCTTTTCTCATATCTATCATCTATATATCTTATCGCACTGTCGTAAATTGGATGCATACCAAATAACTGCGCTTCTAGCCTACCCCTCAACACGATGCGGGGACTCCGCTTCATCCCCATCGCCGCGGCCCTCAGCTTCCCCACGCAGTCCCTCGCCCAGGGCAAGACGAGGGTCCATGAAGAAGGTCGATGTGCCATCCGCGGTCATTGCGGGAAACAGTCATTCTTTGGCGGGGAGCTTCCGTGTCCTGATAATGACGTCGCAAGAGAGCCGGAAGCTGCGGTGAGGGAGAAACTGGTGAACCTGTGTGGTGTCAAGTGGGAGAAAGGGCCAGTTTGCTGTGAGGAAGAGCAGGTGAGTTTTAGATGGTTCTGTGGTACGCGAAATGGACGGGAAATGAGAGTTGTGCTAATTGATTGCGCCCGTGAAACCTAGATCGATTCGCTTTCCAGTAACCTGAAGCTCGCTGAGGGCATCATTGCCTCGTGCCCTGCCTGCAAGGATAACTTCTTCAATATCTTCTGTACATTCACATGTTCGCCGGATCAGTCGCTCTTTATCAATGTCACCCAGACCGATCAGGGTACCTCTGGGAAAGAGCTGGTTACGGAGCTGGATAATATATGGTCGGAGGAGTACCAGAGCGGGTTTTACGACAGCTGCAAAAACGTCAAGAATGGTGCTTCTGGTGGCAAGGCGATTGATTTTATTGGTGGTGGTGCGAAGGATTACCACCAGTTCTTGAAATTCCTAGGGGATAAGAAGTTCCTAGGTAGTCCATTCCAGATCAACTATCACACCGAACCCCCAGCAGACTCTCAGGGCATGGAGGCGTTACCAATTCATCCTAAGGCATGCAATGATGCCGATCCCGCATACCGTTGTTCCTGCGTCGACTGCCCCGAGGTGTGTCCCGAGCTTCCTGCGATCAAGAACGAAGAACAGTGCCATGTGGGGCTTCTACCATGCCTGTCGTTATCAGTCATTCTCATCTACTCAGTCTTCCTGCTCGGCGTGGCTAGCTTTACAGGCTACTTTACATACAAGGAACGCCGATACCGCAAACCTGAACGCGTGCGGCTTCTACAAGATCCGGTCCCGAGTGACGACGAAGATGAGGGCGAAATTGTTCACGCCGGTGGGCATTTGGAATACCCTCGTGGGTACTACAAACTCAACTCCATGCTGGACACCATGTTTAGTCACATTGGCTCCGTGTGCGCGCGCTTTCCTGCATTGACAATCATATCCAGCGTGGTTGTGGTTATCTTATTGAGCTTGGGTTGGCTACGTTTCGCGGTGGAGACGGATCCGGTTCGCCTCTGGGTCAGCCCTACCTCGGCCGCCGCCAGAGAAAAGGCATTCTTCGATGAGAACTTCGGACCGTTTTATCGCGCCGAGCAGGCCTTCTTGGTCAACGATAACGAGACAAGCGATGGCCCGCTCCTTGATTACGAGACGCTGGCCTGGTGGTTTGAAGTTGAGTCGCGCGTTAGCTACTTGCTGTCCTATGAACATGCTTTGACTCTGGATGATGTCTGTTTCAAACCCACCGGCGACGCCTGTGTGATCCAGTCGGTGAGTGGTTATTTTGGCGGCTCGGCGTCGAACTTGGATCCAGATACCTGGCAAGATCGGCTAGCGCACTGCGCGGACTCACCCGGTGATGTAAGCTGCCTTCCGAAGTTCTCACAACCTTTGAGACCGGAGATGATTCTAGGCGGCTACGAGGATTCGGGAAATGTCCTCGATGCCAAGGCGTTGATCGTGACTTGGGTTGTGAACAATCATGCTCCCGGCTCAGATGAAGAGGCCAAAGCCATTGATTGGGAGGACGCTTTCCAACATCTCCTTAGATCGGTACAGAATGAAGCCAAAACCCGCGGCCTTCGTGTCTCCTACAGCACTGAAGCAAGCGTCGAAGAAGAGTTGAACAAGTCAAGCAATACTGACGCCAAGATTGTGGTTATCAGTTACATCATCATGTTCATCTATGCCTCTTTGGCCCTAGGTTCTGTGACGATGACCTGGAAGTCCTTGATCAACAACCCAGCCAATGCTCTAGTTCAATCTAAGTTTACCCTTGGCGTTGCGGGAATCGTCATTGTCTTGATGTCGGTGTCCGCATCCGTTGGGCTATTCTCTGCTGCGGGCGTCAAAGTCACCTTGATCATCGCTGAGGTGATTCCTTTCTTAGTTCTGGCTGTGGGTGTGGACAATATCTTCCTAATTGTACACGAATTTGAGCGGCTCAATGTAACTCATCCGGACGAAGAGATTGACGAGCGCATTTCCCGGGCGATTGGTCGGATTGGACCTAGCATTTTCCTCTCCGCTATTACGGAAACCATCGCCTTTGCCCTAGGAGTATTTGTTGGAATGCCTGCCGTCAGGAACTTTGCCATTTACGCAGCGGGTGCTGTCTTTATCAATGCCATCCTGCAGGTCACGATGTTCATCTCCGTTCTAGCTCTGAATCAGAAGCGCGTGGAGAGCCTTCGTGCGGACTGCATTCCCTGCTTAACCGTGCGCAAGGCCCATTCTGGCTTGCCAGAGGACCCAGCCTTTGATGACCAGGATGGAGAAAGTGCTCTCCAAAAGTTTATCCGCAAGGTCTACGCACCCTTGCTTCTCAATCGCAGAGTGAAGGTTGTCGTGGTAATTTCCTTCCTTGGCATCTTAACCGCTGGTTTGGCTCTGATTCCAGAGGTGGCTATGGGCTTGGATCAGCGGATTGCACTCCCGAGTGACTCATACCTGATTGATTATTTCGATGACCTTAGCGAGTATTTCAATACTGGCCCTCCCGTCTACTTCGTAACTCGAGATGTCAACATCACGGAAAGGAAGCACCAGCAGCAACTCTGCGGACGGTTCACGACGTGCGAGGAGTTTTCATTGCCATTCGTACTTGAGCAAGAGTCGAAGCGATCAAATGTGTCGTACATTTCAGGTTCTACTGCCAGTTGGATTGACGACTTCTTCTACTGGCTTAACCCGCAACAAGACTGCTGCTATGAAGACGGCAAGCAGTGCTTTGAAGATAGAACACCTGGGTGGAACATCAGCCTGTCTGGCATGCCGGAAGGCTCTGAGTTCATCCATTACCTCGAGAAATGGATCGAATCGCCCACGGATGCGACATGCCCCCTTGGAGGAAAAGCGCCGTACAGCAATGCTCTTGCCTATGATCCAAAGCGCGTCACAACCAATGCAAGCCACTTCAGAACCTCGCACACTGCCCTTAGGACCCAGGATGATTTCATCAAATCATACATTTCCGCTCGGCGTATTGCTGATGGTCTATCAAAAGAGCACGGGATTGACGTGTTCCCGTACTCCAAGACATACATCTTCTTCGACCAGTATGTCTCTATCGTTCAGGTCGCTGGTACTCTACTTGGCTCCGCCGTTGCGATTATCTTTGCCATCACCTCTATTCTTCTCGGTTCCGTCGCCACAGGTGCCGTCGTTACCGCGACAGTTGTCATGACTGTGGTCGATATCATCGGCTCTATGGCCATATCTGGCGTCTCGCTGAATGCCGTTTCCCTCGTCAACCTCGTCATCTGTGTAGGTATAGGTGTCGAGTTCTGCGCCCATATCGCGCGCGCATTCATGTTTCCATCGCGGACCATCATGGATACCGTGCCGACCAAGTTCCGCGGTAAGGATGCGCGTGCCTGGACGGCGCTGGTCAATGTAGGCGGCAGCGTGTTTAGCGGCATCACCATTACCAAACTCCTCGGTGTTTGCGTTTTAGCCTTTACGCGGAGCAAAATCTTCGAGATCTACTACTTCCGGGTGTGGTTGGCGCTGATCATTTTCGCGGCCACCCACGCGCTCATTTTCTTGCCTGTTGCGCTTAGCTATTTTGGCGGAGACGGTACGTTACATTGCACTACATTGACTCGGTAGCCTACCGGTGGTTTGCCGAAATCTCGTTGCTAATCAGCTTCTAGGATACGCTGACCCAGAGGCCAGTGGGGGGCTAGAAGAAAACCTTGCTTCCAGAGGATACCGCTCCCTGCTCGTTGACGATGCTTACGACTCAGACGAATATTAGTCGCGCTGGTCCGCGTCTACCGAGTATGCCTCTAGCGCTGTTTGCCCCTGATGCACACGATGTCGAGGTGGGCAACTTTGTCTATATAAGCTGTTTTATTCTTGCTTGTTACAGTAACATGAACTAAGAAAGCGGCGCTGGCTCGAGCCTTGAGGATATCCTGTTTTTCCTTTTGATCATTGATCATTGGAAATTCAGTACATTGTTGGATAGTACCCCTTTTCTCTTTGTATACTTCGGAAGCGGCCCAAATTTTTGGCTGGCCGCAATGCATAAGCGTACGAGCAGTAACAGCGATTAAAACCGATATTCTCAGTACAATGAAGCATTCTTAACAAGCATAATATAGGGAGAAGTGTCAAGAGAGATCAAGCACTCATTCCTAGTCTCCAGCTGAGTACTCTGTAACACAGCCATCGTGGATAACAAATTGTTCACACTCACAAGTCACAAACAAGGGCATAGATGTGGGGGGATCACATGACGCCAAGCGCTAGCTTCTCCTAATTTTTTTTTTCTCGGACCTTTTCTCCTTCGGGCCCCTCCAAACATTCTTCTTCTTCTTCTCTCCCTCATCCTCCCTTTTTCTTTTCTTTTGCTTGTTATCTTTCTTTTGTTCATACTCTTTGTGATACCCCCTGAGCTGTCTGTTTGTGTGCAGACAGCCGCTTCATCCCTTACGAAGTCCCATCTACGCGCTGTAGAGGACAAGGGATAACCCCGCGAACGATCTTTTCCAAGAAATATTTTGAAAACTCTACATACACAATCCAACATGGATCAACAGCGATTCCTGCAGCAACTGCAGATCGTTCTGAACCGTGAGTAGCTCTGTCTTTGGCTGGCGCAGGATTTAAATAAGACAAGTTACTGACTTATTGCAGCTACTCAGGGCAACGTCAAGGAGGCCACCGGAGTACTCCAGCGCGAGTACTACAAGCACCCCGAGTCTCTCGTACTCCTCATCCAGGTCGCGACCGGTCATGATGACCAGCAGTTGAGGCAACTCGCTGCTGTCGAGGCTCGCTCTCTGGTCGGCAAGCACTGGGCCAAGGTTCAGGCTGGCCAGAAGCCCGCCATCCGCGAGCAGCTCCTTCGCTCCGGCGTCAGCGAGGCCAACGACCTCGTCCGACACTCTGTCGCCCGTGTTATCTCTGCTGTGGCCAAGGTCGACCTTGAGGATGGCGAGTGGGCTGAACTCCCCAACTTCCTGATGCAGGCGGCCAACACTGGAAACAAGGATGAGCGTGCTGTATCCCTCTACATCCTCTTCACTATCCTCGAGACTCTCGGTGAGGGCTTTGAGGAGAAGTTCCAGGACCTGCTTGTGCTGTTCAGCAAGACCATCCGTGACCCTGAGAGCCCCGAAGTCCGTATCAACACCCTCCTTGCCTTGAGCAAGCTGGCTATGTACCTCGACTCTGCTGAGAACATGGGACCCGTGAAGGCGTTCCAGGATCTTGTCCCCTCCATGGTTGCTGTTCTCAAGGACGCCATTGACCAGGGTGAGGATGACCGCATCATGCAGGCCTTCGAGGTCTTCCAGACTCTGCTTGGTTACGATCCCGCTCTCCTCACAGTTCACCTGAAGGACCTTGTTCTCTTCATGAACGAGATTGCCGCCAACACTGAGGTTGAAGAGGACACTCGTACTCAGGCTATCAGCTTCCTTATGCAGACTGTTCAGTACCGCAAGCTCAAGATCCAAGGTATGCGCCTTGGCGAGCAGCTTGCCCGCACTGCCCTGCAGATTGTCACTGAGCTGGGCGACGCCGCTCCCAACGACGACGACATTACTCCCGCTCGCTCTGCTCTTGGTCTCCTGGACATGCTTGCCCAGAGCCTGCCCCCCAGCCAGGTTGTTGTTCCCCTGCTCAACAGCTTGGGCCAGTACTTCAACCACGCCAGCCCCGACTACCGCCGCGCCGGTATCATGTCTCTTGGCATGGTTGTCGAGGGCGCTCCTGACTTCATCAGCACTCAGATGAAGGAGATTATGCCCATGGTTTTGCAGCTCCTCGCTGATCCCGAGCTCAAGGTTCGCCAGGCTTCCCTTCACGCCGTTGCACGCCTGGCCGATGATCTCACCGAGGACCTCAACCGCGACCACCAGAAGCTCATGCCTCTGCTCTTCCAGAACCTTGCCAGCGCCATGGCCGAGTCCAAGGGCGAGGAGGAGGGCCCCACCGTCGACATCATGAAGGCTGGTCTCAGTGCCATTGATGCCGTCGTTGATGGTCTTGACGAGAAGGACGTTGCCCCTTACCAGAGCGAGCTCGTCCCCATCCTTCACCAGCTGTTCAAGCACCCCAACTACAGAATCAAGGGCCTATCTGCCGGTGCCCTCGGCTCTCTTGCTTCGTCTTCTTGCGACGCTTTCCTTCCCTTCTTCGATGACTCCATGCACCTCCTCCAGGAGTTTGCTGCCGTCAAGGACAGTGAGGAACAGCTCGACCTCCGTGCTAGCGTCACCGACGCCATGGGTGAGATGGCCGCTGCTGCTGGCCCTGAGCGCTACCAGCCTTACGTTGAGCCTCTCATGCGGGCTACTGAGGAGGCTCTTCACCTCGGACACTCTCGCCTCAAGGAGAGCACCTACATCTTCTGGGGTGCCATGGCCAAGGTCTACGGCGAGCACTTCGCTACCTTCCTTGACGGTGCTGTGAAGGGTCTATTCAACTGCCTTGAGCAGGATGACGATGACCTCGAGCTTTCTCTCGGTGAGGCCGCCAAGGATCTCATCGGCCAGGAGGTGACCGTTGCCGGCCGCAAGGTCAAGGTTGCCAGTGCTGGCGACGACGACGACGACGAGCCCGTTGGTGAGGATGGTGAGATCGAGGACGTTGACCTCGATGAGGAGGATGACTGGGATGACATCACCGCCACTACTCCTCTGGCCCTTGAGAAGGAGATTGCCATTGAGATCATTGGTGACCTCGTCACCCACACTCGCAGTGCCTACCTTCCCTACTTCGAGAAGACCATCGAGATGGTCATGCCTCTCGTTGAGCACCCTTACGAGGGTGTCCGCAAGGCTACCATTAGCACCATGCACCGCTCCTACGCCATGCTATTCAACATTGCTGAGGAGTCGGGTCAGATGGACAAGTGGCAGCCCGGTCTTCCCCTCAAGGTTGAGCCTGCCAAGGAGGTTAAGAAGTTCGGTGAGATCCTCATGACTGCTACCATCAAGATGTGGACTGAGGAAGACGACCGGTACGGTACCCCATTTTCTTTTTGTTCCCATACGCAAATTTTCGAATCAAATGATGAAATACCTCGTTTAACCCAGCTCACTTTGACGCACAAGTTGCGATTGATGCAAACGACGTTATCTACACCTGATGATTCATTATCCTGCCTTGATTTATCTACTTGATGACTTTGGGAACTCTGCTAATTCATCAAACCAGATCTACCGTCGCCGACATCAACCGCAACATGGCTGAGAACCTCCGCTTCTGCGGTCCTGCTCTCATTGCCAACGAGACCACCCTTCACAACGTCATCCAGATGATCACCGACATCATCACCAAGAAGCACCCCTGCCAGCTCGAGTTCGCTGAGGAGGACGATGATGCTGGTGAGGAGACTTCTGAGTTCGACTGGATCGTTGTCGACACCGCTCTCGACGTCGTCTCTGGCATGGCTGCCGCCCTCGGTGAGAGTTTCGCCGAGCTCTGGAAGGTCTTTGAGAAGATCGTCCTTCGCTACGCCGGTAGCACTGAGTCCATCGAGCGTGCCACCGCTGTCGGTGTCCTCGCCGAGTGCATCAACGGCATGGGTGCTGCCTCTACCCAGTTCACTCCTGCCTTCGCCAAGCTCCTTGTCCACCGCCTTAGCGATGAGGACCCCCAGACCAAGTCCAACGCCGCCTACGCCATCGGCCGTCTCGTTGAGCACTCCAACTCCAACGAACTCGCCAAGGAGTTCCCCGCCATCCTTACCCGTCTCGAGCAGTGCCTCCACCAGGACGTCTCCCGCCTCCAGGATAATGCCACTGGCTGCCTGTCCCGCATGATTCTCAAGCACCGCGAGAGCGTCCCCATCAAGGATGTCCTCCCCGCCCTCGTCAGCATCCTCCCCCTCAAGAACGACTACGAGGAGAACGACCCCCTGTACCGCATGATCTGCCAGCTGTACAAGTGGGAGGACGCCACCATCCGCGAACTCACTCCCCAGTTCCTCCCCGTCTTCCAGGCCGTCCTCTGCGGTGACGCCGAGCAGCTCGAGGATGAGCGCCGGGCCGAACTCGTTGAGCTCGTCAAGTGGCTTAACCAGATGCAGCCTGGTGCTGCCCCCTGGGCCGAGCAGCTGTAAACGGCCTCTCCCCTTTTGATGAGTTACGGACGCCAACCAACTTTACAACGTAATGGATAGACTGGACATGTTTTGGACGATTTCTAGAAGATACCCTAGCGCCGGGCCGGTGAGCCCGCGCAATGACCCCACGGATAGCCCCAGCACTTCTTAGGCTGTGGCAATGACTTATGATGAGAGATAACATAAAAGTTTGTATATATTGTTAGAACAATGTTTATCTTGGACTGTCTTTTGCCTCCACGTAAAATCGTATCTCTCCCAGCTAAGCCCGCGCTAAATTTAGCTTTTCGCCTTGCTTTGGAATCTTCGTCTTATCATGGTGCCTGCCACGTGAGCAGGACCCACTTCACCGCCTTTCTATATCTCGTGGCTGCGTCATCGTTTGCATCCCTTGCATCTCGATATCCCGCTGTGCAGCGCTTCGTCCGTCTTTCCACTCACCAGCTCCCTTTGTCGTCGCGTCTCAAGCCAACTACCACATGCCCCGAAAGCAAAATGCCCGCCTCCGTCTCCAGCGCCGGCTCAACAATCTCCAAGCCCATCAAGACCGTCTCGAAGCCGTGTTTCGGGTGCGACTGCGGCGACACGGAGTGTGATTTCTGCATCTGTACCGTTATGTGAGAGGTATGTCTTTAGGTTCTATACTCAAGAGTGTGCGCGAGATTTGGTATGCTCGGGGTTCTGATTCTCGGGTTCAGCATCTAGGCTTTCTACTAGCTTTTGGTTGACGACGAATACGATTGAGTTGAGTTGGGCGGGCCATGTAACGCTGTGGGATGGGCCATGGTTACGAACGCTTGAGTTTTGGGGGTGTGATGGGCTGATGGGAGTTTTGATACTATCTACTTGATATTTTCTGGTTGAGGCTGTTCTCTTTCTAGCCAGCCGGCTCTGTGTTGTTTTTTCTAGCGGAGACAAGCAATCCATATATATAATATATCCGTACACCCATACATATATTTTGCTACCGAACCTCGCTCAACAGGTTTTGAGCGGAATCGATCAGCTTTGTCAGAACGCGCCTTTGCTCTGCTTTTCTTCTACAAGCTTATACTTTCCACGACGACGTCGGAATGGGTTTCCAGGAATGAACAACTCGGACTTTCCTGCCAGGTCGGTAGAGTATCAAACGATCAATACGGGTAGGGTAGACGGGAGTGGGTTCGGATCGGCATCTACGGCCGGCGCGCCCTGTGGACTACATCAACTCCAACTTTGCGGGGTGCAAACTGCGAATTATATAATCTCCAACTTTCCCATAAGACTATAACTATAATCTATCTTGTCTTTCCTCCACCTGCCTCTACACCAATTCCCCTGAGCTGCCCGCCATGGACATCGCACAGTCGCTACAAAACCACGCCACCGCCATAAAATGCATCGACATGCACACAACCGGCGAGCCCACCCGGATCATCTACGCCGGGTTCCCGCAACTGCGCGGCACGACCCTCCTCGACAAGCGCGACGACGCCCAAGCAAACTACGACCATCTCCGCAAGCGCCTGATGCTGGAACCGCGCGGGCACAGCGACATGTACGGCGCTATCTTGGTGGCGGACACGGAACTGGTCCGGGCCGGGGCCGCGCATATCGGCGTGCTGTTTACGCATGCGGGCGGGTTTTCGACGATGTGTGGGCATGCGACTATGGCGTTGGGGAGGTTTCTTGTTGATACGAATGACGCGAACGTTTTCCCGAAGAGGGGGGAGCTGGTTGTTGATGGTGGGAAAGGGGAAACGGAAGTGGAGGTAAAGATTCATGCGCCGTGTGGGGTTGTGGCTGTTTCTGTGCCGGTTGTTGTTGATGCGGCTGGTAGGGTGAGGTCTGATGGGAGCAGGGGTGTTTCATTTTTGTCGACGCCTGGGTATGTTGCTGGTCTCGGGATTGAAGTGGAGGTCCCGGAAGAGGTGAGGTGGAGAGAGTTGGGGGATAGAAAAAGCATTGTGGTTGACGTCAGCTATGGAGGCGCGTTCTATGCACTCGTTGAGGCGCGGAGTATGGGCTTTGAGCGAGGGTTGGGAGGCGGTGCTGCAGAAATGGAAGCACTGGCTGGTGCGGCGCGCAGATTGAAGAAGTATCTGTCAACGCACCCGGCCGTAATCAAAGCACTCGAGCGGTCCGAGGATGAGAGACTGTCATTCTTGTACAGTGTCATGGTCGTCGATTCAAAGCTCGGATATCGGCCGGATGGCTGCGAGGGCGCCGAAACGGGCGTCTGCTTTTTCGGTGACAGTGATCAGGTCGACCGCTCTCCCACAGGGTCTTGCGTGACGGCGAGGATGGCACTGGCGCATGCTAAGGGATTTTTAGAGCCCCCGCAGAGGTGGGCGTATAGTTCTCTGGTATCGAATCAGTTCCGCACCGGGGCATTTGTGGGAACGATTGTTGAACAAAATGCTAGCGTGACTGGGTTCAACGGAGATGATTGGCCTGCAGTGATTGTGCGAGTGGAGGGAAGTGCATATTATACCGGAGCAATGACTCTGATGTATGAAAAGGGTGATGCCACCAGTGAGGCGGGCTTCACAATGGATATTTGAGGGCGTCTTGTATGCGTCTCAATGAATAGATCTGTCATAGCTTCCTATCCGACTTGCTCTTCGTCCTCAAACTTCAAGGCTGCTCAAGCCAAGCTTGGGGTCTCCTTGCATGAACCACTTCTGAGCTCTCTGATGGGCGCCATTCTAACCGCAACAATCATGTTATCTGTTGCCAAGAACAACGGGCTACCATAAGACCTAGCTCTGTGCTGATCCGAGAGCATAAACCTCGGGCCGCATCCAGATCGCGCAGGTGCCGGTGGGCAAGGTCGCTGAATTGACTTACGATACGCCTATCCCAAGGTAAGTTCGCAGGTGGTGCTATTTGTGGTTCATCAGGTCTACATCAACTTAGCCTCCTTCGGGGTACAACCTCTGAGCTGGATGCAGCTGGTTTATGCCTGTGGCTGCATACCTGCCTTCAAGCATGCGCAGATATCTAGCAACTCATAGTTAGCAGATAAAAGGCTCGATGATGAAAGGGTGTAACCTTTCAGAAATTACCACCATCTTCTCCGCTCCAAGAAAGACGCATTGAGCCCGATGAGCCATATATGCATAGCTCGTTCTCCTGCCATTTTCTCGTTAGAGTACTCGAAGCATGAATGTACCTTTGAATTCCTTGATTGGATCCAAGGGGTGAAAACATGAATAAAAAATATGCGCTATCAAGTCAATTGCCTCGATATGGGCGGCCGTTTGTAGACGAGGACTACCCAAGCTGCTGTCCAGAACACAGGCTTTCCCTGTCGGATTATTGTCTTCAGCAGCCGCTCTTTGGGGGTTCCGGATTAACTATGGGAAATCCTCGATGAGACACAGCTAGCCACAGGAATATCTAGATCATGATTTCACATAGTCAGCTGACGTTATATGATGGGTCGTACTCAATTCAGCCATGTTTTTCAAGCCACGAAATGCAGGTCTTACTTGCAGCTTACTTGTATGATGAGTGAAAATAAACACCCTATACCGTTGGGCGATACTGCATGTCGAAAAATCCCATTATATTACAGGCCAAGCGCGCTCCAGGTGCATGAGATACTCCGAAGTAGCTCACACGATGTTCGTTGCGGATCTGGTCCTTCGATGCCTGGCTCTGTTACCTATGTTTCAGCTCACAAACAAAATAGCTATATCCACCTTTCTGCAAGGTATCGTCGCCGCGAGACTTTTTCGGACTTCACCAAGAATCGACATCCGTGGGCAAACTGTGGCCTAAGGCAAGCCGTAGTATCCATGAAGCTGTCGCCCGTTATCTCAAATAGCCGACTCTTCAGGAGTAGCGTCAATCCAGACCTCTCTGGATATGTTCGACGACCAAGCCAACGTGGTGTGGTATCAGTTTCCCAGCACCCTGCAGCAAGAAAGACCGCTACTAGGCCCGGTTCATGCTCAAAAGAGAAGGGGTACAAGTACTGCCTCGTCGGGGCATCCGTTCGGTCAATACATGCCGTTGATATGACATAATATTGTGATATTTCCATCTGCGTCGTGAGTAATGTCGGAAACTTGCGACTAGCAAGTTTTTCATTCTATACGACCTGTGATACGGCCAATGGATGATTGCAAAGGGGCGCTGGGAAGAACAGTACCCTCGCAAGACAGTATAATGGTCACATGAACTTGCCCAAAATCAGGAGAGATCTTTTCCTACCAAGCATAAAGCCCAGCACCTTCGGGGTCACCCACAACCTGGGTAAACGAAGATGGAGACCGAAGCTCGCTTCCGCCGTCGACCGGTACTCCGTCTGAAGATTGGAATTCGAAAAGGACGACGAGCTCGGTGCCCAGATACAAAACGTATCCAGAGCCGACTATGTACGGTGTAGCCTGGCTCGCCATCACGGCGTGGCTGGGTTGCACCGGAAGCTGCGGTTGAAGGAAGAAGGCCTGTAGGCACTTTGAGTGGTGGGGATCACATGGCACATGCTGTCCAGATCTGCTGAGCCTCCCACCAGGCGCTTAGACTGTAGCCACGTTCGCGGCCTATTTTCTCGCTTTTGTTATCAGCTCATATTCTCTGTCAATTCCTTGTCGGACGTACAATGACCTTGTCCTGATTCACTCCAGCACGCACCGCAACAATGAGCAGACGCCGGCTCCCCGCAGACCTCCCCCACGACTTTCGGTATCCGCTGAATAGCCCTGACAATGATCACGAATCCTTCGTCGACTACGACTTTTACGACGACGATGGCGGTCGCTCTCGCGAGCCTTGGGTCTATCCGGCTCACCAGCCCCGCGAGAGGAGCCCCGCGCCCCAGATTGTGCGTGTCGCCAAGCAGCCTGAGATGATCAGACGACAATCCCTCCGGCCCTTCTCCGGCGACTGGGACACTTTCGACCCCGGCCCGGCTGGCGACTCCAATGTCCCAGGGTCTTTCCATGACACGGAAGCAGAGGATAGGGCGACGAAGATCATCGATGCTGTTTCACGGAGCGCTTCCACGCGCCCGGGTAATGACGCCGATCTGTACTCCGGTGACTCGGACGAGAGAAACCTGGATTTCGGGCACGACGAACCCTTGGTTTTTCCACAACTTCCACTGGAAGAGGTGGTTCGCGAGGTCGCCCACATGCTACGGACGAGATCAAATTCCCCTAGCGATGGGTATACCTACGTTTTCGCTGACCACACCGGGCGCAATAAATTCTACAAGATCGGCAGCGGAAGAAAAGTGTCCAACCGGGTAAACGAGCACCGCAGTATCTGCAATATATCATACTTCAGTGTTCAGAAAAAACCTGCCAACCCTCTCCGACAGTACAAACGGCTGGAAAAGCTGGCGCAGGCCGAGCTGATCAATATGAGCTACGATCCCAACTGCGTCTGCGGGATCCAACAACTCCAGTATTTCTGGGGAAGGGAGCAAACGGCCTACGAGATTCTCGATTTCTGGTCCAGCTGGCTCGTAAACCACGCTCCCTACGATAAGAACGGTTACCTGCTGCCTTTCTGGGAGCATCGGCTGAGGGTTTTCGAGGCGGACATTCAAAAGAACTTCGATTGCAAGGGCCCGAAATGCATGAAGCATGCCAAAGATCCTATCGCCTGCCCGATCTGTCTCCGAACAGGATGGAAAGCATGGGCCGAGCCATCGGGGCTCGACAAGATCGAATTCGTTTCTCGGAGGCAGATTGGTATTCCGTGGGTTCACAACATACTGCTATACTTATACAAATATATCCCCGTACAGGACAGCGTCTGGGTCTACTCCATTGACGGCATAGCGAGCGCAATCTCCATGTGCTATCAGTACAATAGCCCTACGATATTTCTCAACCTCTTGTTCGCTCGGCTTCTTATACCCATGCTCTGGTCGACGATCTTCACCACCGCGGACTACGTCTCAATATTTGGCATACTGGAGATCCTAATTTTCTCCGCAATATATCAGCTGGTCAGGCTGGAGCTAGCCCAGCTAAGCGCACGACGGCGTGGCACGGACAGACTCAGCAAGGATGGGCGCCAGGTTCGACGAAAAGCTCTGCCATCAACGACAGGGAGATCCGTCGACGAAGCAAGTGGCCGAAAATCTTCCAAGGAGCCGAGGATCCTTGAAATTCCAGACGAACGGGTTGAAGATACCATGCAACACTCTACCCCAAGTATTGTTAATGGCAACATTCCCAACCCAGTTCCAGTGTTTCTGCCCAGCGAAGCAGCTACACGCCTGAAGCGATTCAAGCCTGGTAGGCGAAGGAGTGACTTTGTATAAGGCGCTAGGCTAATGGGATTGGGTATTTGTTGTTTTCTTGCATATTCTTAACAATGGTCCAGCTGCTGCTGGGCTCAGAAGTAGGACTGTTCTTATATTTATGCCACCATACTTCTTTCCACGTGTGATGATCGAAATGTTTCTAATGTGAGCGATTATTTCCTAGCAGCTTATGAAGACAATATTACTATATGAGATCATCTCTCAGCTCGGAGATACCCCAGTGACCAACGAACTAGGACCCGCACTAACAACGGCGATCTAGATCCGGAGGCAACACTTGACGCTTATGCTGGTACCTCCGCTGACTAATGAGCTTATTTGGGGCCACGAGCACCTTTGTCAGCGGTTCGGAGTCTGACGAAATCCCTCTTCAGCTTCCTGCCATCTCCCTCTACAACAGAATTCGCCGTGCAAATATCGTCTATTGTTGCTGCTTTGGCTCATACATCTCGTATAGGCTCATGATCCTTCAGAAATAGCCTCATGTATCCCTCCCCGAACTCCGGTGGGCGCTCGGATGAAGAGCCGCCACAGGCGGGTAAGCGGACTGCCAGAGCCTGTGACGCTTGTTATAAGCGGAAGGTATGGATCCATAGACAAGTGGAGAGTCGGCCATGCTAAAAATTCCGCAGATAAAGTGTGACGCTGCAGTGCCGCGGTGTAACTGGTGCAGCCACCACGACTCGCCATGTACGTTTGAACGCAAGGTGCGACGAACCCGCAAGCGGGTAGTTGGTGGGAAAGAGTATGCACCCCAAACCATGCCAACCTAGGATACGTTGCACCTGTACTCGTACTCACATATCCCCAGACTCGCCCCTGCTGCCCCGGGCTCTCAGCTTTCCGAGCGCATCGCCAGAATCGAGAAGCTTCTCTCCGAAAAGCTTCCGCAGGAGCCTGGTTAGTTGAGTCGGGTTTCTCGACTTGAGAGGGCCTGTGACTTATCTCTTGATAGTAAACACCCCGCCGCAGCAACTACAGTCAATTCCTGTCAGTTCGACCCTGGAGTTCACCCCGAGTCCGGCATACATGCCGCAGTCGTCTGCTTCATCCTCAGTCCCGCTGCATTTTGCTGGCAAAGAGCTAGGCGCGATTAGTCTGTTCACGGGGATCCCGTTTATTCTCCCGGAAGGTCAGGAATGGGTGCAGTCGCGGACCGGCCAGAAGCTTGCTTTTGACCAGTTCACCTCGAACCGAGCTCCCTGGGAAAAGCAGCGAGTGCAAAGTTCAAATGCGATGCTAATGCACTTACAATCATCAAATGCCCTTGAGCTGCCCGACCGTCAAAACATCGAGTTGAGTTTCAACTTGTTTCGAACCTCCCTCATGCAGCGGGTCTTTCCTATTGTTGACCCTGTGCTCTTCTGGACGACGATCAACTCTGCCTATAAGGAACGGCCTTCTGGTTCGGGGTGCGCCCATGTTAGCTCCAAAGCATGCATCTTTGCTTTTGCAACATTTGTATCAGGGCTCTGCAACCCGTGCCTCATAGAAACAGGCCGAGTTATGCCGCGGTTCGATGAGGAAGGTTGTGCCTTGAAAGCACGGTATTTGCTATGCCAGGTTTTGCAAGAACCACCGACGTTAGATGGACTACAGGCTGTTACGATGCTGGTATGTTCGTTCCGTGTTCTGGGGTTCTCCGCCACTAACCCGGTTTCTTATCGCAGGCAATGTTGGAGCTGTTTACAGGCAATCTACAATCCGCGAATTACTATGGTTCCATTGCAGGTCGCATGTTGTTCATGCTTGGTGCTCATATCTACACCGGGCAGCGCTCCTGGTTTCCAGACTCATTTACAGATACCGAGGCACGTTTCAAAGGGCATCTCCGCAACCTGTTCTGGCTGGGCTACACCCTGGAACAGGACATCTCCCTCAGGACAGGACAGGCTCAGCTATTCTCTGAAGACAACTGCGATCTCACCCTGCCTCCGAACTATGTCCAGGAAATGGAAGCCAGTCTGGAATGCCACCACACCGCCATTGACTTTCCTCAGAACCCCATCTTCCCAATCGACCTTCGTCTAGGCGTCATAAAATCCAGGGCATACAGCGCACTCTACTCATTCAAAGCAATGAAGAAGACAGACGCAGAGATCCTCAAAGACATCCGCGAACTAGACGACGAGCTCGAGCGATGGCGTCTCTCGCTGCCCCTTCGATGGCGCCCAACCCTTTCATTCTCCCAGGAGAAACCAGACCCGAACTGCAACATGCACTCGGTCATCCTCCGTCTCAACTACCACCTCTGCATGACAATCATCCACCAAGCAAGCAGCCGCTGCAAATCCTGGGCCACGCAAGGCTGCGTCATGGACGGCGTGAGCTCCAGCCTCGCACTCTCCGTCGAAGCCAGCCGCTCGACATTGATATACCTCGAGACAGCAGGGCACGTCCTTGTCGACGGTGTTTTCTGGTACGCCCAGCGCAACCCAACCCACACCCTCCTCCATACTGTCAAGTGCCACCCCACTAACGAAATACGCAGGATGCTCATCTTCTACCCCATGTCCGCCCTCCTCGCCATCTTCTGCAACATCCTCCAGAACCCCGCCGAGCCACAAGCATCCAAGGACCTTGCGTTGCTCAAGAGCGCAACGGGCATGCTGGAACGAGTCTTCCTGCGGCAGGCGTACTCGGTCAACGAGCTCGTTCACGTGAAACTAGTTGCGGACTTCGTGAACGAGCTTTGTAGACTGGCGACTTGTGCTATGGATAAGGCGTGGAGGGAGCGGACCAGTGGGGCTGGTACGCCGACAACGTCGTGATTGATGAACAAACTTTTGGGAAAAGGATGGATAAGGTGTAATAAATGGCCGGCTAGAGGCGTTTGGTTTTTTTTTCTTCCGGTGCACATGTTTCCAGGGTTCTTTAATAATGATGATAGTTATGATTACGCGCGTAGAGGGGTTTATTTTGAGGGATCGAAAATAAGGCGCAGGGCGCGTATTACGAGTAAACACGCAAATAAGAAATAATTAATACGATGTTTTCATTTGAAGTTCTAGCTCTAGCTGAGTGGTCAAGCAAGGGTATCCTAAACTTGAAAGCAAGTCAGCACGAATCCGAAGAGGTATTCCGAGAAATGCAAGGCAGATAGTCAAGCTCGACTTCAAATATAAGTGGTAAAAATGCGCAGTTATCACCAAAGCGTACAATCAAGTTGAGATGAGGTTGAGACAAAGATATAGGCAAATGATTATTGAAGAGCTGTCGAAGGAACGAGTAGGTGGGTGACTTACTCATTTCAAGTTTAGTGAGAGGCGCAGGCGTGTTGTTGGTGTTGATGAGTCGTTAGTCAGCATTATGTCTGCAGAGAAAGTCCCTCCCTTCCGGTCAAGATAGAAGATCAGGCGTTAAAGCCATTCGTTGTTGGATTGAAGCTGTCAATAAAACAGTCCTGTCCTGCAGATAAATTTGACGCCGCTTCAGACAAGCGAGACTAGCGCCACAGTGACTTGCGCGTCAACCGATTTTCGACTCCTGATAGGTGCGCATTGGAACTATGAACAAGCGCGTTAGACAGCCGCGAGTGCGCTGGAAAGCCAGACCTGACTCAGGTGTATTTGGGTAAAAGCGAATGAGGTCAGTTGTCTCATAAGAATTGACCTAGCTCCACGACATTCTCGAACTAGGTGCCAAGAAATCTCTCAAACTCCTTCTTGGCGGAGCTAGGAACAGGCGCCGAAACGGACCAGCAATTGCGCACTTTCAAGAAGATTCCTGCGTGTAGAAAGCCAGAAAGTAGAGGGAGGACCGACAGATTCGCAAGCCACGGTGGGTACCGCATCGATAGACATGATGTTAGGTCAGCCATCCAATTTGTCGTCTAGAATGTCCCAAAGTAGCCGAGCGTCCTCTGTAAGTTGCTCATCTGTCTTCACAGTTCTCTTGACATCGTCATCGGCGATGTGAATAGTAGAACCAACATCAGCACCTTCGGCAGCCAGCTGATCCAAGACACCGTTGAGTTCTTCCTTTAGCTTGTCCATCTGCTGTATTTCGTCTTTTGTTCGGGCCAACTGCTCTTCCATCATCATAATTAGGGACTCGCGGGCTTGGTGCGGTCGGTAGAGATTCAGCAAATGGTGCGCGTTGATAAAAAGGTTGCGGATATCTTCGACTTTCGGTTCGAACTGATCTGGGGCTACCGAGAGGATCCCGACAAACTCTAGGAAGTTCAGTAGTAACGATTTGCTAATTTTCAACAAGTAGTAGGCGTGGTTTAGCGGCTGGGCGGGTTGTGTAGCGGATTCGCCGTTTGCGCCGGGCTTGGGGGACGAGGGGTAAAGTTGGGTAATTCCTTGTTCTTCAAGTGATGGAAGGGCTGTCGAAAGCTAAATATAACTATTAGAAGAGTTTGTGAGTAGTACTCTGATTGGGCAACGTACGGTCTGGACCTCTCCAAAGACGGTGTACTGCTCTGATGGGATCTCTGGAGGCACGAGAAAACGAAGCTCTGGCGGCACTGTCAATGAGCGCAATTCTGCTGGTGGCCATTCCTTCTTTCTCGGTCGTCCATCATCTCCCTTTGATGCCTCTTTCTTGATATTTTCCAGTCGTTGTATGTTCTCGGGTGTGAAATACTTCCAAAGAGGGGGCGGAGGAGCGAAGGCAGTGTTCGGAGGTCGGCCAGGTTCAGCCATAGCTGGTTATTTTGATCCAGCAAAGGGGGCCTAGAATGATGCCGAGCTGCAACCCCTGATTATGGCTTAAAGGTATGAGCAATGGAAGTCGCTAAAGGTGGAAAGATGGAAGCTGAAGGTGGTGTTTTTGCCGGAGGTTATTGCGGAGATGGATTCGGAGGCTGGTTGTTGGCCCGTGCGTTCGGCCTGCTGCTGCCGCCGGCAATACCACCGTCGTTTCCTCGAGCTCCGATCTTGCAATCGCACTCCAATCCAGGAGCCTCGACTCCTATGACATACGGTATCTTGTGAGGTCTCAGAGATGGCCCGCAGCAACTTGTCCGCCGGGTCGACAATCCCCGTCTCTCCTTTTGCTGGGGCCTGGTCGCGTGTTTTCCTGCGTTCCTACCCACTCGTCGATGCTATCGGTCTTGCTTGCATTATCGCATGCTGGATTCTTGTAGGTTTCCCTATACTGCCATGCCCATCTACACAAAGGTACTGACGTTGATCAATTTGCAGATTCAGATATTTGTAATCCCATTTCATCACATGTTCGCCTTAGACAACCAGCGCATCCAATATCCTTTCGCTACTGTCGAACGAGTTCCCGTGCTATGGTCCATCTTCTATGCCGGAGTTATTCCACTCTTGATCCTCCTCGTTTGGGCCGCCATCTTTCGTCCTAGTCCACATAAAGTACAAGTGACAATACTGGGCTTTCTCACATCATTGATGCTCACCTCCCTTCTCACGGACATCATCAAGAATGCGGTCGGAAGACCCAGGCCTGATTTGATCTCGCGCTGCATGCCCAGAAGGGGCACGCCGGAGAGCACACTTGTGCATTGGACTGTTTGTACACAGACTAATGAACACATCCTACAAGAGGGTTGGAGAAGTTTTCCAAGCGGCCATAGCAGTTTCTCATTTGCGGGTTTGGGATATCTAGCATTGTGAGTCCCGACTTGTGCTTTAAGGCTGCTTTTACACTAACTCCCATGATAGGTTCCTCTCCGGACAGATGCACGTCTTCAGGCCTAGAACAGACCTATGCCGCTGCCTTTTGGTCCTGATACCTATCGTTTGTGCTCTCATGGTTGCAATTTCCCGCCTGGAGGACTATCGCCACGACGTCTACGATGTCACATCAGGCACTATCCTGGGTTCGGTAGTTGCTCACTTCTGCTACCGGCGCTATTTCCCAACACTGCGCTCTTTCAGATGCGATACTCCATACAGCAAGGATGAGTTTGTCCCGGAGGGTTTCACCAAAATTGCCGATGACGAAGAGCAACAATTATCGGGCCGCCGGGCGCAATCATGGGCGGGCGAAGAAGCTTATCAATTGGATGAGTCGGTCACTCACCAAGATCGATAAACCGTCTACTATCTTATGACTTGATTGTTGAGTCGGCCGTTGTGACCCTGTCACATCAGTCCGATCGTTGCGAGTTTTGAGTTTATTATCATTATGATACCCCAGAGTTACCATGGCTATGAGCTTCATTTTTCTGGACTCGACCTGGGCTTAGCCATACACCAACGGCACAATTAGTATCTAAGCATATGCGTCATCGTTACCCTCATCCTTGCAGGGCAAGTCAGGTAAATACCCAACGGTAGCTTCTACATGCTATACGTAGGTGGCCTTGAATGGACATATCTACCTACCCTAGGGTACTATTCCATCATTCCTATACGCAGCGCGTACGCCAAGCCATCCCCCGGCATCTACTCCGGAGTAGGCGATCAATAGACGGGGCTAAGGGCACATTGCCTCTTAGTCCGTTGTGGAGAGCTGTGGGTTCCGGTAGATAGAGTCTCTTTTGTTACCGAACTCACTGGAAGCAATGTGCCATCATCGGTAGCCCCTTCAGCCTTTGGCTTGCCCCTCTGACCATCAAGGCTGGTCGGCCCCACCCCCGCCCTCATTGATGGCCGGGGATTTCTCCGCATTCTGATAGCATCATCCACATTCCACAAGCCCACAAGCAACCGGTGTAGCCCAGGCCTTTTCTCCCCATGAGAATCTATGGAGCGCTGGGATTTCCTCGCGCATGAGATTCCGCTATTGGCTTTGACATAATACGGGATGTGTTTGACTCTTCCAAGCCCTTGCAAGCATGTAATCGAACTGTTCGGCTTTTCGCACTGACAGCTGCCGATGTACCGCTGTAGGGCGGCTATTCGTGGCCTCTTATCTTTCAAGGTAGCTTGAGTGTGATTTACTTGTCATGTATGGAGTAGCAACCCTAAATATAAACGGAAAAGCTACCCTTCCATGGTGGACAAACTTTCTGTAACGTGTGATATCAACAATGGCGCTCCTATCAGAGATCATTGGTCGTATAGGGTCACTATCCAACTACACCATCTACATCTACGTGCTCCCTTCTCTGCTTCTGTTATACCTTACGCGACAGTACTTCAATAATTGCCTCCATCGCTACCCTGGCCCGGTCCTGGCCAAATTCACGAATCTATGGCGTTTCCTAGACGTACGAGGTCGACGGCCAGAGCTCACTCATATCGCACTGCATCGTAAATACGGCGATGTAGTCAGGCTCGGGCCAAACACATTATCCTTTGCGTCCCCGAGCGCCATCAAGGTGATATATGGCCTGAACAAGGGTTTCACCAAGGTTCAAACCCAAGCAGCCCTTTTTCCATCGCGGTGATGCTAACAAGACTCAGTCCGAATTCTACCCCGTCCAAATGACCGTCTCAAAGGGTGAGCCCCTGCCCTCGCTCTTCTCAACCCTCGACGAGTCCTTCCACGCCAACCTCCGCCGCTCCGTCAACCACGCCTTCTCCATGTCCTCCCTCGTGCAATACGAGCCCATGGTGAACGAAACAATCGAGCTCTTCCTCAACCAAACAACAGCCCTGTTTGCCAACACCAACCAAACCTGCGACTTCGCCCGCTGGCTGCAGTTCTTCGCCTTCGACGTCATCGGCAGCATCACATACAGCAAACGGCACGGTTTCCTAGACAAGAACGAAGACGTCGACGGGATCCTCAAGTCCCTCGCCCGCATCTTCGACTATGCAGGCCCCATCGGCCAAATGCCCTGGCTGGACAAGTTGCTGTGGAAGAACCCGGTTTACGATCTGTTGCAGAAATGGGGGATCGCGGATAACTCGCACCCGGTTGCTATTTTTGCCAGGCAGCGCATGGATGAGCGCATGGCAGCAGTTGGAGTCGGCTCCACCGCTAAACAAGACCTGCTTACGAAGTTCATCCAGGCCGGCAAAGACCGGCCGGATTTCATGACGGAGACCCGCGTGCTCACGATGGCTGTCTCCATGGCCTTTGCTGGCTCCGAGACAACGGCTATCAGTCTCGCCGCGGTGTTCTACTACCTCCTCAAGAACCCCGAGTACATGGCACGTCTCCGGACTGAGCTCGATAGCGCCGTGAAAGGCGGGACGATTGAGAACCGTCCCTCCGGCCTCGTCACCTGGTCCGAGTCGCAGAAGCTTCCGTTTCTAGACGCCTGTATCAAGGAGTCTTTCCGAATTTGTCCCGCTGCAGGACTTCTCCTCGAGCGCATTGTCCCGGCCTCTGGTATCGATATCGCAGGGCACTTTATCCCCGGCGGTACTATTGTGGGCTGTAGTGCGTGGGTGATGCATAGACGTGAGGAGATCTTCGGGCTGGACGTGGACAGCTTCAATCCTGATCGGTGGCTGGATGTGAGTGAAGAGAAGCTGAAGACGATGAATGGCACGATGCTGCAGTTTGGCGCTGGAGCGCGGACGTGTATTGGGAAGAATATCTCGCTCATGGAGGTCTATAAGCTTATCCCGAGCTTCTTGAGGAGGTTTGATGTGTGTCTTCTTCTATTTTTCCAATGAGTCTAGTTGGTGGTCATGACACTGACAGTGTTCTTCCAGGTACAGCTTGCGCATCCGAATCAGGAGTGGGAGCTGTGGAATGCTTGGTTTGTGAGGCAGTACAATTTTAAGACGAAGTTCACCGTTAGGGGACTTGATGTATAGTCCGAGTACTTGTTGACGCTTACAGCTTTGTTTTTTAGCGTCAGATGTGTATATTGGGTCAGAATGCGCAGTGTTATATAGTTAGGGACAATGATTAAGATGTTACATTCCTCAGCTTGTAAGACGAGCTTATCAGGTGCTAGGCTGCTTGTCCCGACTAGAATACTCTTTACTCCTCTTATACCCGCTGTCTGGACCGAATAGTTCGCGAGTCAAGAGCACATTTGGCGAACCGAGGCATGTTGAGTGGTGGCCTGAGATGCCAAGTCGGTGCCCCAGATTTCAGGCATGAGGCCCACCTCTTCGCCACCGAGATGAGCAATCCGGCCTGGACCTTTTCAACTCCCTCCGCCGCGACCAGTCGAGGCTGAGGAATATACCTGCTCAAAATCCTGCAATGAACCCGAATCTTTCTGCACATTCTGTTGAATGCCTCGTAGAAAGGCCAACGACCGCGCGGGTCCAGTGAAGACCCGTAGTCGCGAAGGATGCTCCGAGTGTCGGGCCAGTCGGGTCCGCTGTGACACAAAAAAGCCCGCCTGCACGAGATGCCAGGAGCGCGGACTACAGTGCTCGACAAAGGTGGTTCTGAAATGGGAGTCGGAATTCACGAGCCGCGGCCAGGCTTTTGGGAGGGCTGGTGTTTGGAGCAAGTCCAAAGCCACTGGACAGGGCCCATCGACACTGTCGCCTTCCAGCCCAAGTGCTTTTTCACTTGGCGAGCAGGAGTGGTGCTTATTTCCTCGGGTCGAGGCCTGGAACTTTGTCAACAGCTCAACAGATGCTTTTCGGTTGCCGTATCGTGTCACGCCTACGGACGATGGCCATGCTCTTGTTAGTACTCGGGGGAGCCGACTAATTCTCTCCTCGCCATACGAGTCGGGAACATCGATGGTACAGTTAGCCGCCCCGCTGCCGTCCTTATCAGTCCTCCCACAGTTCTCTGGGTCGATTCAAGGGCACTTGTTTGAATACTATGTTCAACGGATATGTCCCCGGACGATTGCAAGTGCCAACACCCCATCTCCACTCGCATCTATAATCATACCGTTTTGCTCAATGACAGCCTCTGAGACGGTTCCAAAAGCGATATTGGCCCTAGGTGCATGCGCCCTGTCGTTAGACGACCCGCAGTACAGTGCTGTTGGACTTCGTCTCAAGTCCGAAGCATTAAGAGGCCTCCGCCATAGATTAACCGCTCCTGGGTCGCTTGTCTCTACATCGGATCCCGAGATACTGGTTGTCATGATGCTGCTCTGTCTTTATGAGCTTGTTGATCACTGCGATCAACGCTGGATTGTCCACCTGAAGGGCGCTAAGGAGCTGATCCGCTTCAGACGGCAGCAAGCTGCACTGCCAGCCCCTGATCAAAACGACACTTCCCAGCAAGACGAAGTTACATCGTTCGCGGAGCGGTTCTTCGCCTTCCAAGATATCATGGGCCGCACTGCTTGTGGCGAACAGCCCCTCTTTGGTACCGACTATTGGCAGCACAATGAGCGCAGGATCGACCACTGGATGGGGTGTAGCCCAGAGTTGGTTTCGATATTGTCCGATATTACCGAGTTGAGCAGGACAAGGCGACAGGTGGCCTCGAACTCGGACCAAGAGGAGTTTTCGTCACAGGCGGCAGATTTGTGTCGACGACTTGAGGAGTTGGTCCAGGAAGTGGATGAAGAGGATGCAGCCCTTCGAGCCATTTCTGAGCTAAAACGACTCGCCGCAGTTCTGTACCTGCATTGCGCACTGAATAACGCGTCTCCGACCACACCACTAGTGGTTGCCTATGCCCGGAAGATACTGAGGCTTGTATCTGATATGCTTGATGCGGGAACGTATGTAGGTCTAGCATGGCCTGTCTTCGTCGCCGCTGTCGAGCTCGATCCACTGAATGACGAGCTATGGAAGGACGACGACGGGAATGCAGTGTGCGGTCGGCCGTTGGTTCTACACGCCCTAGCTGCCATGTCAGAGTTCAACATCTTGAGCGTTGCTCGAACCCGTGCTGTGATTGTGAAAGTCTGGCAGGTTCGTGACAATATACTAACTCTGCCATTGAGTGATTCCTCGGATAATGATTGGGAGTGCTATGTTGCTCCTTTCAGCACCGCAATGAGCCTGGCATAGCTTTTCTTACTGAACTTGAGAACATTGTATGGACTGGACTGGGTTTCTCTCTCCGCTCTTTCTTTCCCTCCAGTACCACAGACCTTGTCGCAGCTGCCCATGTAATACAATAATGACCATTAGACATAAAGTGCTGAGTAATTGTTAAAGGTTGAAGACAAACCAATCAGAGACGATAATTCCAGGCGCGGGGCGAAACAGCTCCGGAGCATTGGAATGGACGTCAACGAATTGTTCCCACATGAACGCATTATCGACTCTATTTTATTGCGCGGTCGTCTCGAATCAAGTACCCCTTATACATTGGCTACTTTGGAGCCCCTTTTCAGTCCATTGCTTCGGACATCCCCCTGACGTTGATACCGGATTTATCTTTGACGCGAACGCGGCGCTTAACAACGCGCTTTAAAGTCTTGATTCTCCTCGCGACTTGTGGCACTCGATTTTGACTGTCCTTGCATACAATCTACGAAACGTAAATTGCAATATGACAGCATAGAACCGAACCGACGGCGAAAGTATGGCACCATCCATGACTCCTTCGACAGCTTCTCATAGCACCCCTTCGCTTCCATTCGCGAGCAACCTCAGCGAACAGTTGTCTCAGCGGTCTGAATCAGAACGGCCTGATCGCGGTCAGTCAGGCACCCAGACCGACTCTGCAGGAGAGAGGGTCAGTTTGTTTGGACCGTCGTTGCGCCCTTCACCCAAAGCGCGGTCTTTGTCCGATGCTTCAAGACCCTCAATATCGCTCTCTCCTAAGACGAGTGAAGAGCGCCCCGCCAGTAAAGATGACACTGCCTTGCCTTACGCACCTCAGACTCCCCGCCGAAGCCCCGTACATGAGCCTTTAAACCTTCAGTCTTTGCCGATCAAAGCTGCGACGCCCGCATCCTCCAGCCGCGCCCCCCTCTCTCCGAAGCTCGACCCGTCGCAAATATACAGCGCCGCTTCTCCGGGGTCAGTCCTACCTCGCCGATCTCGTGGGCTCGATTTCTCTCGCGCGTGCACAAATCTTCACCATTCCATCATAGCAGAGTCATCTCCAGATTCCTCACCGACCGTGGGCGGCCGAGGTGTAGCAATTCCGCAACGCCGCGCATCACCAGGGTCCGTGCCGCCTTTCTCAACCTCCAACCCCGCCGACCGAACAACCATCTCCAGCTCCATGTCAAGTGTCAACATGATGGAATCTGACACAAGTAGCAGCGAAGAGGATGATGAAGCGATGGACCGAGATGACATGATAATGAATACCCCTCAGGCGCGGAAGCTGGCACCAGGATTCAACGCTTTTGCTGGTGGAAATGTACCAAGTCCCGGGACTGATTGGATGGGAAGCTATTCGCAAGCGGCTGCAAGCTTATTGAGCTTTCAGCGGGCACGCTTCCGCAGAGGACGCAGCAGCAGACACAGCTCCAGCAGCGCCAGTGGCAATAGTTCGAAACAAAGTCCCGCACCTTTGTCGCCACCTGTGATGAAAAGCATAGAGAATGGGAATGGCTACTTTGGACACAGAAACGGCGCACCCTCGCGGCGGGAGAGTTTAAGCATGGGTACCCGCGACTTACGACTATCGGATCTAAGTGACGAAGGGGAGAGCAGGGGCCTTCGCGGCCACAGCCCAACAGGTATTAGGCCGGACAGCGGCCCCTTGGGCGTGATTAGGCGAGCTGTTACCCGACGGGGCAGCCTATTGGTAAGTGCCTCTAATGCTCAATGTCATTCTGCCGCTGACTAGTTTTATAGCCTAAAACAAAAACATTCGCGCGGATTCGAGCGGCTTTAATGGAAGAATCCGCGCCTCTTGACAGCGATGCGAAGCGTGAGGCTGAAGTCATTCGCCAGGTTCGTGAAACCGAACCAGAACCGGCGCCAACGTCACCAGTGCTGGCCGCATTCTCGTCGCCAAATATGTTCGCACCGCCCGGAATGGGAGAGCATCACGAACCCGAGAAGCATGCTGCACCTTTACCCGATGAGCCCAGCTTCAGCGACCAGGCCTATCGGAACTCCGGTGGACAGGACTTCTGGAACTCTTTTGACGAACGTTACCGTACCCCGCCGCCACCCCTTCGCCAACATGCAGCATCTTCAATATCCGAAGAGGATATAGCAATGGACATGACGCCGTCTACCACGTTTGGATCGCATACCAACGAGTTTGTGAAACCCGGCGAGAGACCTGCGTCTCGTGCTTCGACCCCGCTTCCAGCCCAGGCTGGGGTTATCTCAGAGTTGCGGAGGAAACGACGACGAGAGGATGATTTCGATCCGAATTTGTTCAAGCGAAGGGCCGTTTCTCCTAGCATGAGCGCGCAAAGCAGTCCGATCATGCCAAATTCGCCGGCTATCACGGACAACGGTACCAATATATGGGGCCCTCCTAAAACAAACGTTGGCTCTCTGTTCAACGATCGAACCGAGACTGGAGCTCGGCCAATACCCACCACACCACATACTGGGACCTTGAAAAGGGTGGGCATGCAGGGCATGAACGAAGCGAACGACGGCTTCATGAACATGAGCATTGAATGAGCCGGGGTTCGAAGGGTGGCAGCGAGCCGGACTCGCTTGGATCTATGCATTTGTTCTGACACATTTAGCCCATTTATTTATTTATATCCTAATATTAAATAGAACAACAATCGTGTAGCATCTATCTGATGCATATAACAGTCCTATCCGTGTAACTATAGTAAGCGCACAATGCGCGAGTTACCGCCCACGTGCATTGTTCCGCGGCTATCGCGCTAGCGCTGGTTGTTGACACCGGGCCCGGAGGTTCTCCTCACTCCCCGCTCTCGTTGCTATATTCCTACATTTGCCTTGCCATTATACTTGCATAGGCTCTATCACTCACAATTTGAAACCAACTACAATACCCACTTCCTTTATCCCAATGGCGTCAACAGTCGAGCTCGCTTCCTCGTTCATTGAGGGTGCCCCGCCAGGCGAGGTACATCATTCCGGAGCTAGGTACATATGAATTCGGACAATTAGCTGACCCCTGTTCTTACAGCTCGCTGATGTAGTTTCCGGTACTGCCACCAACATACTTCCTTTTTTGGCCCGCATGACCCTTCCTCGAATTCCGCACCCAGAATAGCGGGACTATCACTGAACATTATTCCTCCTGATTCTAGACATCAAGACTCTCACCTCCGACGGCGACGACATCATTTCTTCGCTCGCACCCGCATTCCAACGATACAACGAGTCACAGCTGGCGACGGTGAAGCTGCCCGGAGCCAGTCAGGAGGTGGGTTGCCCGAGACACAGCAGTTCAATATATGAACACGTCATAACTGAATTGTGGGGTGGCAGGTCATTGTCTCCGAATTCAACAGGCTAGATGGCAACCGATATTTTGACGTGGAAAGTCAGACGTCCTTTGAAGTCGACCACGTCACGCAGGTGAGGATTGCCGGTATCGCGGGGTTGGAATGGAAAGCTGACGGTGTACCTTGGCGGTCTAGAACGCTTCCGCGGCGCAGTCATATGTTTTGGATTCACAGAATGCGGACTTGATGTAGGTGTTGCGGAGAAGTTCGCCGGAGCCACATTCTAATGTTCCTAGCAAATCGCTCCTCAAGGCACTGGGCACACATGCTCGGGAGCACTACCCGTCCTCTTCCTACGGCGTATACCCGATTGAGAACGACTCGGCCATTGCCATCGTACTCGTTGCGAACCGATACTCCCCCAACAACTTCTGGTAAGTGTACACGTTGAGGACAGCGCAGGGACAGCATCTGACACCCCGACGTATAGGAACGGCCGGTTCCGCTCTATCTACCAGATCTTCGTGGGCGACTCCACCTTGACGGGCAAGATTCACGTCGACGTGCACTACTACGAAGACGGGAACGTTTCCCTGAACACCAAGAAGCCAGTAAGCATTTCCGTGCCGAATGCCAGCGCTGAGAGCATCATCTCGCGCATTGCGTCTGCCGAGCGGAACTACCAGGAGGAGCTCAACAAGGCCTTTGGTCAGATGGCGGAGGGTGCCTTCAAGTCTCTGCGGCGACAGCTCCCCATTACAAGGCAGAAGGTCGAGTGGGAGAAGGTTGGCGGGTACCGACTCGGACAGGATATTTCTGGTGGGAAGGGGCGGTAGGTTAGAGGTCTACAATGGCGTTGTTCTCTGCATGTATTCTCATGGATTAATACTGATCTCTTCTAACATGTCATATACAATACCCTCGCGGACTCGTTCATGTACGCGCTGTAAATGAACTCATCCAGACCCCTCTGGTAAAGGCGTTCCCTGCAGTCTTTTTACAGGGTAGTGGATGCGGGGTCACTCCCCAACTAGCAAATTTGAATACTATGCCTGTGAAATCTAAACCTAGGGTACCACCTTCCAACAGTTATAGCAATCCCGAGTGGCGCTAGCGCGTCAGTACGCAAGAGGGAAGGGACGACTACTAAGGTTGCTAACCGCTCCAGGCATTCGCCAATCTTTCCCTTCCATTTCAGTCTCATTGTTGGTATCTGTCAGTTCATCCAGGGATCCAGCATGATTGTCTTTCTCCAATCAACGGCAAACCTTGCTAAAAATGGGCCAGTTCTTGATTGAAACCATTTGATTTTTACCACGAATGATGATTCAAGTGCTAAAGTGTTACGTACTCTCAAAGGTCATTCAGAAAAGGTATCCTCAGTGGCATCCTCGTTTGACGGTCGGCTCCTAGCGTCCGGATCATACGATAACACAATTAGGCTGACGGGAAATAATTACAGGATCTGTGGTGCAAATCTTTGAGGATCATACAAGTTGTGTTACCTCAGTGGCGTTCTCACCTAGTGGTCAATTTTTCGCATCCAGCTCGGAGGATAGGACGATAAAGCTTTGGAGTTTCGCCACAGGGTCTCAAATACAGACCCTCGAGGGGAATACAGATATTATTGATTCAGTGGCCTTCGCTTCCTATCGGTCAATATCTAGCGTCCGGCTCTCATGGTAACACGCTAAGGGTGTGGGACCTGATGAAGGGCTCGCTGCATCCAGGCCTTTTGTTCAGCCGGCGACAGTATTTCAAACCGTGGCACAATCATATCAGCGGTCTGCAGCTCATGGCAAGAGAAAAAGGGCTTGTTCTTGAGGCGCGGCTTGACGACAATGGTTTGTACCTGCGGACTTAGCTCGCGTCTACCGGCAAACAGGCATGGCTTAAGAACCATGACTCCCCCGGTACACCTCAGGATCGGACATCGGTCACTGAACTGCAGGGCCAGTGGATCGCTCTCCGTGGCGAAACAGTGTGTTGGATCCCGGACGAGTATCCCGGATGCCTGGAAAGTGGGCGACTAGGACACCCGCCGGGGGGGGGGATTGTATTCTCACATTGAATGTCTGACGTGTCTTCAAGAATGCTTGTCGAATATGCGGACGAAAGAGCTGGTTTGGTCCTTGGGCTGTTGCTGAGGGGTGTAGTGCTCGCAGAGTTAGGGCTTGGGTGGAGCTACCCAGCCCTGCCTCGTCTGACCGGCAGCGTCCTCCACCCAACTTGCCCAACCGAGTTACGGACCAGGCTTGCGAGCAGGCATTTACATACCTCATAGGCTTCCTCTCAGCGGCACGCATTATCTTCAGGGGTTGCCACTTCCAGAACATCCATAAATCACCGTCAGCAGTCATCGTCAGTGCCACACGTGGTGGTACGGCTCATTGGTGCCTTCGCGGAAACGGGCTGCACTCTGGGTTGACCGATAAGAGTCGGAGGTTGAAGCTTACGAGCCTAATAGCATGTCTGTATCGAATGCCCATGCAGCCGCAACTCGCGGAGGAGGAAGGTCAGTACACCTGCTATGGCCTACAATCCTCTAGGTACTCTGCTCCCCCTGTCAGCGTTTCGCACCCAGTCCACGCCCCGACACAGAAGTGCACGAACTGGACTGGATCACGCGCACTAGTAGTGATTTCTCACCCTACACCATGCTTGGTTCTGTGTACCTATCTACCGCCGTGCTTCACTCGCTTTCCCGTACCCATCCTTGGTAATACTCCCTCTCTCCTCCGCGACAGGAAGCTCCACCCCACGCAGCTCTCAAACGGCCTACGTAGCCCTAAGCAGGCTTGACGGGGTTGACAAATACAGATACTCGACTGCGCTTGCAAGAACACAGTCCATTTCCAAAGTCCGCATGCCGAACTGCACTCACCAAACGCTGCTGTCTGCGTGGATCTACGTATACTGAATACTACATCTACGTCTGCCGGTGGCGATTTCGTCTTTCTGCTGATTTCAGCGATCAGTGCTGCTTATCAAGGCTCTCTGACACTAGAAAGTGTGCGCTGGCCCTGCTAAGACGGATTGCGGCTGTGTTGGGGATGGACATTGAGGAGCAGATGGAGAGGCAGATGGGGCTTGGGCTCTTAGAGGAAGGCTGGACTGGACCGGGTCCTTGGCTGCGGCTGTTCGTATGCTCTTACCCAAGGTAGTTAGAGAGTTAGCAACTAGCTCATTCATCCAGACAGTCAGTCAGTCTATGGCCATGTCAGCGTTGTCCCGTTATATATGCATGTTCGCTGGAGTCAGGATTAGCGGTAAGACTCTGTTGCATACTGATGGATATGACACTCTGCTATACCCTACCTTCCGGCAGCCCGGCACCAACCCCGACCCAGAGTACTGCCACTGTCCCACCACCGCATCCCCGCTCCAATCAGCCCGTCGTCGTTAATTGTTCCACTGATCCACAGCCGGTGGGAATAAAGAGGCTCGCCCGGTAGCGTTGCGCATGGGGCATGCTGATGGTACGCGCTTGCCCACCTGCATCATAAATGCCTGTTTTTCCATCCCCGCGGGTTGTCCAGCATGGCATTGCATGGCATGGCATTGCAAGGGTATAAACGTAAGCGTGAGCGAAGCACAGGCGTAAGCTGGTCAGATATCGACGGTACTTTGCACCTTGCTTGGTATACATGCTGAACACGGAGCATGGCAGGTTTCATGCCAAATCCAAGTCCCCGGTCTCAAACTTTCAAACTCGATAGAGACCAATCGAAGCGATTTGGATCGCGTTTCGCTGGTCGACTAAGCTAAAGGACGGACGTCTTTGCGCTTCAGCTGGAGCTTACGTTGTGTTTTTATACAGAGTAAATCCTTCAGGAAAGGTGGCAATGGCAGTCATCTTCCTTGCTCAGTTTGTCTCGTCTTGTCTTTGTGCCGAGCTAGCTTTGGATGAAGAAGCTGGAGGGGTGTCAATGTTTGCTTATAGGATGGCTCGAGGCCGCGATTTGTTCTGAGCTGAGCTGATCTGGGTGGGGCTGGTTCTGGCCAGTAACCACACGAAGGATCTTGCGAGGATGAAACGAGATGATATGTGATGGAATAATCACACAATCTGCCCTAGGTTATGAGAGAGACGTACTCTGTGTACTGTACTCTGTGTATACCAGGAAGAGGTGGATCGTTGACTTCGGCTTGGGCTGGGTTGGGATGAGATGCAAAGGGGGTATTCACAGAGATCTGGATAGGTATAAATACCCCCCTTCAGCCGGGCTGATTGATTTGAACCAGGCCAGCTCAGATCAGTTTGTTCCACCCATCACTTTCCATCTCTCAACGAAGTGCACTTTGCTATAGAAACCACCAACAAATCAGGAAACATGTCCTCCATCCCCAAAACCTGCACTGTCCTCGTTATTGGCGGTGGGCCTGGCGGCAGCTACACGGCCTCCGTGCTCGCCCGCGAAGGCATCGACACGGTGGTCCTTGAAGCCGACCCGTTCCCGCGCTACCACATCGGCGAGAGCATGCTACCATCATTCCGCCACTATTTGCGCTTTATCGATGCAGATGGGGCATTTGATAAATTTGGCTTCACGAAGAAGGTACGCCCACTCCTCAATTTATCAACAACGGTGACTTGCTGGTGGAACTGGGTTTCATTGACTGTGAACTCGAGTAGGTCGGCGCAGCTTTTAAGATGACACCGGAGAACAAGGAAGGGTGTAAGTCTTTTCTGTCCTCCCTTTGCTGTATTAGGTGTTGATGAGTGTGTACGGCAGGGACTGACTTCCTCGCCTTCGGCGGGCCAACAAACTACACCTGGAATGTGGTCCGGTCCGAAGCAGACGAGATACTCTTTCGGCATGCTGGGAAGAGCGGCGCAAAGGTTTTCGACGGGGTCAAGGTGACTGGCATCCAGTTTGACGATGACCGTAGCCCCAGCCCTTCTATGAGCACTTCTTCCGCCTCTAGCACCGCCACCGACAATGCAGAGATTGGCCGCCCTGTATCCGCCTCGTACACCAGCAAAGACAGCAAGGTCGCTGGAACAATCAGCTTTGATTATGTTGTCGATGCAACTGGGCGTGCAGGCCTGTTGGGCACAAAGTACCTCAAGAACCGGCATTACAACAAGACGCTGAAGAACGTCGCCCACTGGGCGTACTACCGCAACACAGGGAAGTACGGCAAGGACTCGAAGAGAGAGAACTCGCCGTTCTTTGAGGCATTGCATGGTACGCTTCTGAATCATTTCCCACAAAAGGTCGGAGGGAGATTGAGCTAACTTCTAAAAAGATGAAAGTGGTTGGGCCTGGCTCATCCCCCTGCACAACGGGACAACCTCTGTCGGTGTCGTGCGGAACCAGGTTATTGCAACAGAGAAGAAGAGCGCAGCTGAGAATCTCGAAGCATACTTCGATGACGCGCTGACTCTTGCACCGACGCTTTCTGGCATTATCCATGAAGAAGGCACCTCTGAACGAATTACCCCCATCAAGTCCGCCTCTGACTACTCATACCACAGCACCAGCTACTCGTTCCCATACGCGCGCATTGTCGGGGACGCAGGCTGCTTCATTGACCCGTTCTTTTCGTCGGGCGTGCACCTTGCCTTGACGGGCGGGCTCGCAGCCGCAACGACAATTGCCGCAAGTATCAAGGGTGACGTGTCCGAGAGGACGGCGGCAAAGTGGCACAGCGCCAAGATTGCAGAAGGGTACGCTAGGTTCTTGCTGACAGTGCTGGCCGCATACAAGCAGATGCGCAACCAGGACGTTGACGTGCTTAATGGGTTCGGGGACGGCAACTTCGATCGCGCTTTCGCGTTGTTCAGGCCTGGTATGTGTTCCTCCACCACTAGATCTCGGCCAGTCCTTGATGTTCGTAACCGTGGCTGATTTCTGCTTGTCCAGTCATTCAAGGCACAGTCGACACCTCCGGCGGCGTTACCCAGGCCGAGTTCTCAAAGACGCTAGAATTCTTCTCGAAAACGCTGGACGCCCAATCGGTGAATGAAGAAGGGGCTGACGTTGACAAGCCTCTGGCCTGGGGCGAGCATGTGAACAAACCTCAGGAAGAGAAAAAAGGCGAGGAGAAGGAGAACGACATGGAGGCCTTGATAGCCTTGCGCAAGAGCCACGGAGCCCATGTGCTTGGTGGACTGGGTGGGTTTACGACGGATGTGGTTGAGGGGAGGGTGCCGCAGCTGGAGAGAGGAGCGTTGACGCTAGCTCTGGCGGGGAGGAAGGATTGAGGAGACAAGATGAAGAAGAACGATAAGGGAAGCATTGAGGAGAGAAGGAGAAGAATGAAGATTGAGGAAGAAGTTATGGAAGGAGGAAGAAGGGGTGGTGGTGGAGGTGAGGGAGGAGGTATGGGAGGTAACTAGTTGTACCTAAAGGGGAGAAGGGTAGACCACTAGACAGGAAGGTGCGGAGGTAGTCCAAGTACGTTAGTCGCTCTTTCTTCAAACTGTCATTCTCTCTTGATACATCTCAATTACGTCTCAAGTTCCTCTTCTCCTACAGCCATCAAAGAGAACTCGCAGTCCCCCTCCAGCTGTGATTGCGTCGTTTCAGATCCCTACTGTAAAAGATGGGCAAAGTATTCTTGACACAATGGCCGTACAAATTGATTCAAAACTTAAAAGTGTATGGACAAATGCAACAACTGTAAACACAACCAAATAAAGCACCCCGAACGCATAACCTTGCTCCCTAAAGCCGCTTCAACTACCACTCGACATTCCTCGCCAGAGTCCCCATCACAAACGCCGCCTTGCGCGCCAAGTGCCTCGTTTCCTCGCTGAGCGCACCATTTTTTGGCCATCTCCATCATCCTCTTTTGCCAGAAATTCCAGCGGTCCAGACCCAGCCTTTCACCCTGATACAGTTTTCCCGGGCGGTACCAGTTCTCGCATCCCGGTCTCTCTAGACTCAGCGACAAGGGCCACGGATTGAGGCAAATCTTGTTGAAGAGGAAGTAGCCCGCAGTCAGAATCCACACAGCCGATGCCCCCACTTCGAGGTTGCCAACGGGGGAGTTCTCGGGGAAAGCCTTTTCTTCAGCGCTGTCCTTAGGGTGTAGATTACCTCCCCCGCCGTGTCTACGACGCCTGCGGATGAAAGCCTGCCCATGAACGCACACACGTTCACGTATCGCCATTTCTCTTCTTCAACTTCAAAGCATTGGGCTACATGGAAGAAGATAGTATTTAGTTAGCATAAAGTATTTTCAAACAGATAGAGGATCTCGTTGTTCAAAACAAACATCCGGTGTAAAGGGTGGGGAAGAGAACGCACAAGAACACCAGCATTGCCCTTTTTCTTTGAGCTCAGGCAGGATGTCATAATACCTCAGACCTTGAAAGGACGATGTGGGTTGAGCTTGTCGCACTTGGACAGCTCCACCACGAGGTTTACCAGCTTCTTCTGCCACGGGTGCGCGTAGTGTGTTTGCTCCGCCGCATCCAGGATCATGCCCTCGAGCCTGCCTTTCACACACTGCCAATCTACTTGTCGGTTGGGAGTAACTTGTAGAGCTTGGCTCGTATATCCCATGTTTTTGTGGTCTCGGACTCGAGGTATTCTTTGATCGCTTGGAAGGCCTCCTTTGTAGACCAGACACCCGCGCTGTAGTCGGGGTAATCGGCGTCTGTGTCCATCTCCAGCTGCGGCTCTGTAATCCAGAGAGTAAAGGCTGACATCGCAAGAATAGAACAAAGCAGAAAGTAAAAGTAAAGCGTGTGTTTGTGATCAACTTGAGTAATGTGGGATGTCGAGGTTAAGGAATGGTCTCGAGTACATATATAGGATCAAGAAGACAAAAGACCTGGCGTCATGAGACAGCCCGCACACAGAACTCTTAGCCAGACATGCCGAAAAAGGACCGACAAAGACCTTTCAGAAAGCATGCAGAATAAGCGGTAGAAGACCTTTTATCTTAGAACCCTGTCTATTCTTTGTGCCTTTGTGTGCCGCCGTGACGTCTGTTCCATGCTGAAAGGACACAATAGGTTCTGCTACAGTGGACAACAAACAGCGGGTATCTCCCAGTATAAATTCACTGAGCCGGCTGAGAAGCTTCTACTGCTAACCAAGAGGCGGTTTCGACGATCTTTTGCTGCGACTAGATGATGTTTCTATCGTGTTTGACAACTGAGAAGGTACGTACCGTGACACATTCATCCATCCATGATCCGAGTTGGAAATTTCTAACAAAAGTTGCTATAGGTCTACACTATCAACCGAGACTACAATGTCACCGATGCTGAAAAGCCAAGGAGAACGCAGTTTCGTGGCCGGCGTTTAGACTACTACCTGTTCAAGTCGAAAGCACCAAAGCCATCCCGCGACGGCTGCAAAGGAAGGAGACCCCATGGGCATAAGGATACGGGGGAAGCCTTTCAAGAATAGAAGGCACAACTGACCACCAGGGACGAAAAGCCCTGGAGACGCCCGTGGGACTGCGAGACAATAGTCCTATGGTCTTACCCAGCAAAGGTACCCTAGGTATACAGTTACTGTTCCCAAAACAGCAAGGGAGCTCATAAACCAGGCTACCCTCCTCTCGAAGAGCCTGGTCCGTTTTGAATCATTACAGACAAATACATGCGCAGAGTCGGTATGGCACATCACCCCCCTGGAGACAAACTTGTGCTAAATCGTGCCCCTGAAGAGACAGAAATCACAATCGAGATCGGTCGATGGCATACACCCATCGGAAACGGCGTTACATGACTGTTCCTTGTTGGCCTAAGTCGTCCATACTGAAGCAGTCCGGATTCCTCCAGTACCTTTTCATGGTTATCTGGTGTCTCCTTTTCGCTTTCCTTTGCATTCTATACCTTTTTTATTCTTCCGTGTTCTTTCTTTTGGAGCCTTACTAACATGAGGCATTCATAGACGTAGAATCACTTGGCGTTCGGCTTGGATAAATATGTAGACTGTAATTTAGCCCCTTATGAAGAGTCAAGATTTCGACTGCCTATCAGTACCTGAGGGACCAAACTAATCATCCTTGACCATTAGAATCTCCATAAATAAAGTGTCACCTAACACAGATAGCCAATGCCTGCCAGGATAAGATTAGTAAGTTGTTAAAATAGAGGGCTCAGAGCTCGAAAAAGTAAATGCTAGTACGACAAGTACACCAGATGACAAGAATCGCATGGTAATAAGCTAATACAATCTCGTCTTCGAAAACCCCTGCTTCTCTTACTTAAATCTACAGCCATCCGAATGAATCAACCCTGACCAAATTGTGTACGTACCCATCCGCTCACCCCTGTCTGGCTGACTGTGGATACACATTATAGTAGAGAAAACCTGAACCAACTGCTCGCCTGATGAAAAGTAACACTGTGAATTGCCAGTGTAGCATACCGTCGAAGTCAAGATCAATCCCGACAATAGCCGTATCGCGAGACAAATGGTAGACAGCAGGATCAGCAGTCGCCATGAAGTACCTAAACTCGGTTGGTACAGAGCCACTGAACAATGCTTTAGATGCGGCGGGGAGGGGCCATACCATCATGGATCAATCCTGTACGGATCCTATCTGGCATCAAGTCATCAGCCCGTCTTATCTCATATTACAACCCAATGGGTGGCCAGGGGGTATACTATATTCCTTCGGCAAGATGGCGTTTAGGTTTGACATGAGCAACGACAAGCATATCCATGTCCTTTGTCCACTCCTGCTGTTCTACGGCAATGGCGCTGGATGTGGCAAATGTGATACGATCAAGGCCCGCTGAAGAGGTCAAGTGCATAAGATGAAAATAAAATGTCGAAAAGTGTGCGCCCAGGTATATAGGGTGTGGGTGAACACCTCGGGATAGTACTCTATCGCAACCAACAAAATCAATTTATGACGGCCAAATCGGCTTGATGCACGTATCATACCATCAATCCAGGGATTAATTCAACGCGATAGAATACCGAAATCAATTCAATTCATAACGAGCCTAAATCCATATACGCTTGCTGATATCAAACACATAAACAGCCCATGCCCGCGACTGGCGCAAGGTCACAAAACCAACAGATCCTCGCCAGAACAATATAAAGTGGGGGTCTCACAGTAGAAAGCCAATATTAAATCATAGAAGGTACAGCATTATTCAAGCGCACAAGCCAAAAGCATAGTACAAGAAGACAACGGGCTTTGAACGAATGCTCTAGAGTCCAGACCGGTCTCCGGATGCAACATGATTGTAAGGACAGGTCCAGAAAGGTATGTCGACTGGGATCCAGAATTTTAACATAGAAAATTAAGCTGCCAGGTGCACCTGGCCTGTCGTTGGGCGGTGGTGGCATGGCCATTAGCCCTTGATATATTGACCGTATCGGGTCGTCGAGTCATCAAGTCAGATGGTCTCATAATGATCTTATAACGAGCGGCCGCGGTGAAGCAGTAACGAAAGGGATAACTTTTAGTAAGCCTCCATGTCATCGGTCCAGCCGTTATCACTTCCGGCCACTCGTACCAGGTGCCTTCCAATCGGCTCCTCGGGACTCACGCTTCGGATACCCTTGGCTTTTTTTCCGGCCAACGATATTGACGGCCGCTGGTCCTCCGGTGCCACGCGTTTCCCATGCGCTGCTCGGAGACGGGCATAGTACGCATCGCTTTCGCCCTCGGAATCTGAACCATCATCGAATGTCTCCCAGTTCTCAGATCCCGTCGTTATCGTATCGGCCGTGGACGAGGTGTTCGACACCTGCCTCGACGCCGGAGGTGGAGGGGCGTGCTGCAGATACGGGTTTGGCCGGGGGAATCCTCCTTGAGATGACTTGAGGGATATAGACGATGCAGAAGAATGTGACGATTGGGAGAAGCCCGTCGACCGCTGAGAGAATATGGAAGAACTCATGAAGGAGCGCTGGCGGTCGTCATACACATCCTCGGGGCTGACTGGTCGCACGAATGAGTTGGACATGGCGCTGGCGCAGCGAGGAGGCTCAAACAGATAGCTTCCTCGATCCTCCTTGTCAGTAACTGTGAGTGCTCTCATCCTCGGCGGGGGCCCACGAGATGACGGCAGTTTGCCATTGATAGTGCTAGAAGAGTATGTGCCTGGACCACGACGATCAGAGTTGTTGCCATGCGGCATGTTGCTCAGGGGAACTCGCGCCGGAATCTTTGTTGGTGACTTGGCCCCAAGTCGAGATGCGCCAATAGTGTTGTACTTGGTCGGTTGACCCCCAGTAGTTGGGGTTTTTGTCGTAGAACGAGGTGGAGGGGGCCCCCTGAGCGAGCTTCCGGGACGGTTCATGGCGCTAGCAGGGCGAGCTGGTGGTGCACTGCGTTTCGTGGTACTTGACGGGCCAGGTGTCTTCGAGCGTGCCGGGGGCTTTGCGGCCACCTTGGTGAGTTCGTCAAGATATCTTTCTCCGTGGACCAGGAACGGCCGTCCGTACTCGTGCTCAAAGTTCTCCAACTCCCTCCTTAGATCCGCTTCAACCTTGGGCAGATCTTTGGCAATTCTCTTCCTCATCTTCTCCTCTCTGAGCAACTTGCCTGGGTCACGCCGCTCTCCCTTGTTTCCGCGCGCCATCAAGCGGGACGCATCCTGGCTCGAGGCTGCCAAAGCTTCCCGCTCTGCGAGAAGACTGCGATGTCTGTCGATCAAGTTCAAGGTCGGCTCACGTTGCTCCTTTAGAGTCTCCAGGCGCACAATCTCAGCCTCGTGGGCTTCCAAGAGCGCATCACTGTAAACATCAGAGAAAGCGGGAGTGAAATCCAGCATGTCTTCTTCCGAGAAGTAAAGTCCATCCCAAAGCTCCTGCAGACGGCAGCGTGCATCCTCCACAAAAAGGTGTAGGTTCTGCGCCTTCAATTCGTTGAGACGAGCAAGCTCGTCTTCGAATTCGTTGATCGTGCGGAGCCCGCAGCCACGGTTCGCAGAAAGGAAAGCCTTTCGGTCACACTCCTCAACGCCAAAGCGCTCCCAAAGGCCCTCCACTGCGTTTTTAAGATCCTTCAGTCTGCGCTCTCGCCCTCGTTTCTCATCCAACAATTTCTCTCTCCGCGCCAGCAGGCTTGTGAGGTCCGATTCGTGAAGCCCAAGCTGTTCGGGAGACTCGCGGTAGTGCTGAACAATACTGGAATCGGTTTGTACCTGGGGAGTTCCAAGCTCGGCCCAGAGCTTGATAATCTCTTCGCATGTCGTCGTCACAAGCTGAACTCGGCGATGGTACTCTTCGTATACTCTGGTGAACTCCCCGTCTAGGTCAGCAACGAATTTCGGCGAGAGGTCGAAGCTAGGCGCGACGGATGATCCGGGGGCCGTGGGAGGGAGTTTAATGTTAAGGAAGGAGGGTTCGAGGTGGGACGAATATGACTCGAGGGCTTCAACCAATTCTAGACGATGTTAGCATATAATGGTACCGACAGCTGGGAAGAAGCATACTCTTTACTTGTTCGAATCGTTTCCGATGCAGCTTGCTAAGGGTGCTGTGGTGCTCTCGAAGCTCAGCGACACAGCGGTTTAGTGGATAAGTGACCTGAAGAGCATCGATGTCGAGTTTGTACAGGCCATTGGCTTTCTCGTCGACCAGTGATTCATCCATTTGTCGAAGCGCATTGATAAGCTTGTGCGCTTCTTCGGTCATCTCATGCTTCTCACTGCGAGTTGTTCGGTTAGGGCTAATAACGAGTGTTTCCCGTCAGAGGAACACTTACTCGTCAACCAGCTTTAGATGGTTGTTGAGTGTTTCTGACAGCGCACTGAAGAGCTGTACAAGAGTCAGCCTTGCGCGATCTGTGCACTAAGCTCGGTAGGCATACCTCCGCTTCACGAGACTCGCGTTCGTGACCGGGAACTCCGATCTCATCGAAAATTCCATGAAGCTGGCTGACAATGTTGTTGACCTGGGTGGTCAAATAGCTTGTATCGACGGCCATTGCGACTCAAGGCCCGAAGCAGGGGGGCAGGAAGACAGCAGCCAAAACAAAGACCACAATTATGAATAATCTCCGAAAAGAGATCCGCTGACAGTCATGTACGAATGCGGCGGCAATGCGCCTGGGAGGAGAGCGAGCGACAAGATGGATGCCACGCGAAGCCACAAATCAACAAAGAAACCAGATCGCGGAATTAGGGACCCGCACAGGTTATATGCACCCAGCAACGTGACAGCAAGGAAGTGGAGGCAGAAGGCTGGGGGACAAATACACGATGGAATCTTGTTTCTGAGAGGAGTCGATGAGCTCTGCCCTGCCTTGAGATCTCCTGTTGATCCGATCGCGGTCTCCGCAGCAACCGCTGACTCAGCGTTGCCCCGCCTGCTTCTGCCAGTCCTACCCCACCGCCTTATTGCTTCTCCGCATAGCTCGGGGAGCAGAGTCAGATCCGTATCTACTATTTATCTATCGCCGGTCACGATCTTGTCCGTATCGTTCTAATCTTTCTCCATTTTCTTGTTCGAACCTCTTCTCGACTTCTCTCTAAGCTCAATTATCTAGCTCAAGCGACACCCCCACCTTTCCGCTCTCACTGGGACGCCCCCACCCACATTCATCATGCAAACTGCTCAGCTATCCTGGGGTCGGTATTTGACCGATTGCTCGCTGTTAATGTTCTAAAAAGGCTAATCTTTGCCGTCGCTATAGAGCTCGAGAATGTAGTCACCCTAATTGATCCTCAGCGCGACGCCCTTTACAAATATGACGAGGCAACACACAAAGCCCTCAACGACGCCCGTCCATGGGCCAAAGACCCGCACTACTTCAAATCAATCCGGATCTCCGCCGTCGCCCTCCTGAAGATGGTCATGCACGCCCGCTCCGGTGGGTCCCTCGAAATCATGGGTCTGATGCAGGGTTACATCCTTCCCCACACATTCGTTGTAACGGACGCCTTCCGCCTGCCAGTTGAGGGCACAGAGACTCGAGTCAATGCGCAGGACGAAGCGAACGAGTACATGGTCTCATATCTCCAATCGTGCCGCGATGCAGGGAGGATGGAGAATGCAGTCGGTTGGTACCATAGTCATCCGGGCTACGGGTGCTGGCTTTCGGGCATCGATGTGTCAACACAGGATATGCAGCAGATGAGCGGGCCGTTTGTTGCTGTTGTTATCGACCCCGAGCGTACTATCTCTGCGGGTAAAGTGGATATCGGTGCTTTTAGGACATACCCGAAGGACTATACAGCGCCCAAGGAGGCGCAGGAGGAAGACGAATATCAGACCGTCCCGCTCAACAAGGCAGAGGACTTTGGAGCACATGCGTCGCACTACTACTCACTTGAGGTGTCTCTCTTCAAAAGCGCCCTGGACACAGAGATCCTTTCCCTTCTATGGAATAAGTACTGGGTTGCAACGCTCAGCCAAAGCCCCTTATTTACGACCCGCGACTACGGAAGCAAACAGATGCTCGATCTCGGCCAGAAGACGCGCCGGGTAGCGCGCGGCATCGAAACAAATACGTCGCGAGGCGGTGCCCCAACGCAGATCAAAGACCAACAACTCGAGCGAGTGGTAAAAGATGGCCAGCGCATTGTATCGGAAGAAGTCAAGGGCCTACTAGCCGCCGAGGTGAAGATGCAGCTCTTCCAGGGTATCGGCGAAGGCAACACAGCAGGGTCTACTTAGCTTCGTGCTTCAGGCAATGATAAAGATCTAACCGCGCGCGGAATGATATAACGATAAAATGACACCAGGGCCTAGTCATTACTTTGCATATACACTTGGGATGCTCGTACTTCCGCAATCGCACTCGGCCTCCACATAGGAAATACGCAGTAAGGCACTTGACCTTCCCTCAGCTTGCATGTGCTCAGCAGATGAAGCCTTGTTGATGACACAGCGCATACCATAGCGGACAGTATTTGGAGCGTAGAGGTCGGAGCATAGCCACACCTAGGAGTGATCCGACCAAAGCAAGTACAATGCCAAGTGCTGACAGCCTATGGTGCCTATGGTTTGATCGCTAAAAGGATATTTACATAGTAGTATTTATGCATAAGACAATGGAATGACGAAGAAAAGATCAATTCAGTCCTAGATATACCAGCCCTATACAAAGTACGTAATGTATGTGTGAATGATACAATATGAAACAAAGAAAAGAATGAAGACAAAAAGAAATAATCATAATCTGGAGCAAAGACGGCGCATGCGGCGCGCTAGGTATTTTGCGTCATAACAATCATTAGCAGCATGAAAATGGCCCGGCCTGCGCTTCATGATGGTCGGGCAGCAACAAGGAAAGGCAGCATGAGGCAGGCTGGTTAACCAAAAAGGAGTTCCAACAGTAAGAGAAAAGAACAAGTCAAAGGCAGGCCAGTATACATGGCGTAACATGGGACGTGCATACGCCTAGGATGAAGCTCGGAGGATATGTAGGAAAGGGTGGGTCGTCAAGAGTATGGAGTTGGACAATGAGTATAAAAAGCACATGGCGATTGGCAATGCGAAGTGAGCGGCATCGAATTGGGTGGCAAGTTCCCAGGTTGGTGTATGGTAGAGATAAGGTGAATAGATAGGGAAGCTTGATTGATGTCCGGCACATTTGAATCTTGATTAGAAGCTGAAGCTCGAAGCTGCTTTCTCGTACCGGGCAGAGACGATTCTGAACCATGAGTGGCGTGCTTCTAAGTGCAACCTCACACGATCAATGGGTAACATCGCTAGCACGTGTTTGATAGTGCCCACTCGGGGCGAGGATAATATCGAGGGCGTATCAACTGCGCTGATCGACGCAAGTGGGCTCCTTCTGACATACGCCCCCGTTGGCCCGAATGATTGCAGGAATCGACTGATAGAATGTTCTCTGGAAAAGCCGCAGTACGCGCAGAGCTGTGCTTCGATCTGAAGAAAACTTGGGACAACCCGCGTGTCGGGTGCTGCTGAGGTTTTTTGATAGGCTGTCGTATCGTCCCATGTTCGGCTTTCCAAGGCTCGACAGGTTCTTTGTCCAGTCATGGAAGACGGGGTCGCCCCGTGTCACGCAAACCGGGTTGGCGCCTTACAGGAATCCCGATTCAGAAAGAAGTCTACGTAGCAAAGAACACAATCCGTTAGTCTTCGAATCAATCCCAAGATCATCCATGAAGGGTCATTTTTGAGGAAACAGAGAGTGTGGGTATCGCCAAGAAGATAGAAAAAAAGACACTACTGGGACTGAACAGAGGGTTGAGGCAGGGGATCATCGCGATGACATGAGCAGAGTCCCAAAAGTCAGGGCACTCATGTCTCTTCCACCGGTGGCGTACCTCGCAATTTTCTCGTCTTCTCGTTCTCGCGGCTCCACTTCCAAACTTCGATCGTACATGTCGTGCACATCACCCGCCCCCTGTAAATTACTGAGAATGTACTCTTGTAATTCGGTGACAGGGGTTAGGAGGTAGGGCGAGTTTTGGTATTGTTGAATGTCGCGAATAACCTCTGCCGTTTTGGTGCGTTTGTTGAAATTGATTAACTCCGAGGGCGTAAGGGATGGGATGCCATCCTCGATAAAGGTCAAGTCAGTGAGATAAACACCTACAAAAGTTAGTTTGTCTGGAACGAGCACATCCCGACGCCGAAGCTATAGGACCTAGAGTGGCAAAGTATAATTTCCATACCAAAAAATGGAATGCAAGGCGGGTTGGCGAGATGGAGTGCTTCGCGGTATTCGCCAAAGTTCTTCGTACTTGCCATGAGCCTGCGCATCTGTTCTAGAATGGCAGATGTGCGCCCACTGACTTGAGCCCATGTCCGAGAAAGACGATGAATGGGAGCCGTTCCAAGGGCAGAAATTATTGATGTCAGAGTAGAATAGTTATTGAGGGTCCGGCATTTCTGATACAAGTTAGTAATGGTAAACGAATATAGTCAGAGAAACATACATCCGCAACATTAACAAAATGTTTAATAACGACTACTCGCTTTTTCACATCGCTTTGGTTGAGGATCATTTCAGCGACCCAATTGGTGAGCTGATTAGAGTGCAGAATCAGAGCCTTCACATTTGCAGCTGGTTCGGGCTCATCAGGCCCAACCTTCTTCTGCCAGGTCTTGTTTAGACATTCTGTGGGGCGAATCTTGGAGTAAAGGCGCGACTCAATAATGGTGAGCTGGCGGGCGAACTCTGTGCAATCAATGTCCAGGAATTTCAGCTTCTTCATGTTCTTTGGGATAATCGGAGTCGGGGCGGGCGTTGCTTGCGTAGGCACAAGCCGTTTGACAGTAGTATCCTGACCCCGTAGACGCTGCTCAATGACCGCCAAAAGCTGAGTAGAACCAGGTGTCTTGGTAGTGGCAATGGAGTCCTTGGTGAAGGAATGCGCACGCTCAAGGAGCTGCATGTGTGACTCGTCGTTTGGCTCCATCCAATAGTTCTCGAACCATGTTTTTAGAATGTTGACCACACGGAACCGAATGGGTTTTTGTTTCCGGTCAACCCACATCTGCATCTCATCCGCGTTCAGGCCAAAGGGAGGCTGGAGATTGAATCGCTGCATAATCATCTCGAATAGTTCAGCAGCTGTTGTGAAAGAACGATATGTGAGGAGGAAGGTGCTGTTGAAAGACATATCGGGTTTGTCATGGCGGGTCAAGTGTTCTACCAATCCTGCCAATGTACCACACTTCAAAGTTGGCACTTCGTTTTTGGTGTCGTAGAACACTTCGCCTTCGTGGTCCATTTTCAAGAACCATGGCGTCTCTTCAGGCTCGCGCGCCAATTCTCTAATAGGTTCCCTTGTGATGGCGGCAGGTGGAGCTTGTCCGAAGAATCTTTGAGCTTTGTCCATATTACGACGCATTTTCTCCGGAGATCCGTCGAGAGGATGTGCTGATGGCACACCGACCTCGGTCGATCGCGACTCGGAGCGGCTATGTAGACCCGTAACATTGCCGCCGACACGACTTTCACTCCGTAGTGTTGTTGTTTCAGGCACCTGTTCAAGAAGCAGCGAGAGAGAAAAGCCAATCTGAGAAACATAGTTCTCGAGTTGTCTCGCAACACCCCGAACGGCGTTTAGGCGATCCTCAAGCGAATCACCACGAAGTTCCGCCCATTCGTCACCAAGCGGGGCCGAAACAGCCTGGCAGCTGACAACAAAGTCAGCTATGGCATCGTAAACTCGTTGCTTTTGTGAGCTGAAGTCGATGAGCTGGGGATTTTGGAAACTAGTTCCCAGAGGTCCTAGGTTTATGGACTCAACAGCTGAAACCCATGGGCGAAACTGTTCAACAACCTTGACCGCAGCTGCGGCAATCGACTCGCCCATCTCCTCATGTTCAGCCACAGTAACAATCTTCTTCTGGTTAAGAGTCAACCGCTCCTCCACTCGACGAATAGTCCCAACGAAAGACCTTCGAAGAACATCAATATGATCCAGCACGTTGGGCTCCAAAGGAACATTTGGCTCGGGTCGCAGGTCCGCTCCGTCTTGGTCCAAGAACGACGTGGGGCCCGAGTCGTTTAGCGAAACACCATTGTTCTGCCAGGAGCCACCGGAGGAACTACCCATCACGAAACCGGGTACTACCCGACGAATATAATCGCCACGTTGCTGTCTTGCGACTTCAACATAATTATAGACACCCTGCATAACACCGTCCGCTTCTTGAAGGCACTTGTTAACAGCATCTGCGCCGGGCCAGTCGGCAGCGGCCATATGCGACGAAAGAACCAACTTCGAGAACTTGGACATCATATCCCGGAAATGCTGATACAGAGGCTTGTTCGCGGATATTATTGAGGGGTTTCCAGAGTGGTTATCAGTAGTATCAGAGCCAGCCGCGAGAAGCATACGCAGGTGATCGGAGATGTCCTCGGCCTTCCTCACAAACTCTGCACGATCGCCACTTAACAATGTCTGCCGATAGCCTTCAATAGCGTGAGAAATGTTGTCCACAAGCACGGACCAGGTGATGGGCGTTGATATATGGTCATCAAAGAAGTGCTGAGAAACGCGTGATGAAACCGAGGGTCTGTGCATGGGCTCCGAAACTGATGTGTTGCTTGCGGCGCCTGTAGAGCCATAAACCTTATTAGGGCTGCGCCCAAGAGGGCTCTTATCCTCATTCATAGATTTTGTAGCAGATGGGGGGTGTAGAGAATCCAAAGATGTGGCTGGCGATACACCGTCGATGAATGACTGGCGTCGTCGAGACATTGAATCGTGAGAAGCAAGCATGAGAGACTCGCCTTCCGCCTCCGATGCCGAGCCGTCGTAATCGTCTTCATCTCGTTCAAAACCACGAGCCATCAGCTCTGGAGGAGGTCGGGTCTGATCAGGTACGAAAAAGTTATTGCGATCGTATGGGCCTGTCTCGTTGGCCGATGGATTCTCGAAGGGAAGTTCCATGGTGCTATATCCGGTGAGTGTGTTGAAATAGAATAAGCGACCATCGGGGGTCGCTTGGGGAATCCAGAAAGCCGCCTCCTCTTGCTGACTAGGAGGATCCATTCCCTCGATAGGTAAAATCGGATGCGAGTCGCGAGCATTCGCGGGAGATTCGACACCATCGTCGTGCTCCTCCTCAAAGTCCTCGCCAGCACCCGATTCCGCGCTTATCTCGTCTTCGTGGTGAACCTGAACCTGTGATACATGTTCCTCCAGCTCTTCCAAATCAGTAATCACGGCACAGTAGTTACTAGGGAACCAGCCCCGAACGTTGCCATCAATGACACCGTCCCACCATCCGGTCTCGAGCTGGTTGAGGACCTGGATGACATCCCCCCGTCGAAAACTCAGGCTTGTGTGATCATCCGCATCATAATCATACATAGCCCGCACAAATAGTGCGGGCGTCGGCTCCGGGCTAGGCGATTTCATGGGGGGTATATGTCGTTTAGGCGAGTGGTCGGTTACAACGTCTCTCTGGGAAAAGGACATGCTTCCTCCACGGCTCCGGCTTCTCGGGGCCAGGGTACTAGCCATCGGCTTCTCGGGGTAGTCGTACTCGAATTTCTCGAAAGCAGTCACCAAGGCCTTTGTTTTGTTCATCGGCGCTGATCCCTGGTCGACTGCCAATGGATCGAAGGCGCGAGTTCCGTACATCGGATGGCCGCAGCAATTAACGAATGCGGGCGAATGATCGAGAGAGGGTGTTGGGTACAATCAGAAACTGCTGCATCCCTTGCGGCTGGAAGCTGGACGACTCAACAAAGGGCGCTGCTCATGTCGAGGCAGGCAACCGGCGTGGTAGGTCTGAGGGGGGAGGGGCGGTAAACGGGCAGCCGATAGTGGGCTGTCAAACGAGCGGCGGGTGTAGGGAGACGGTCGAGCGCAAGCGGACGGTGGCAGGAACACGATGAGTGCTCAGGACCGAAATCTGTTGTACAGGAGAAAGATGAAAATTAATGGAGGGACGGGCAGAGGTGGGAAGGGAGAATCAGGAGGGATTTAGGGACGAGTCAACGGCCCTCCACTCAGACTGGCAGTAGGAGAGTGTGGACATTGGGGGACAGAGAGTGGATGAGCATTCAAAGCAAGGACCAGCTGTGACCAAGGCCTGCTGGAGCAATTCGGCATGACCGTACCGTACGGCTGCCGGTAATATTACACGCCCATCATCTCGACCACGCTCCGTCATCAGCTTCAGTCCTTGCTGGCACTACCCTACTGCGATTACCTTCTGCGCTGGGCTGTCTCCCTTTCATCAAAAATCAGGCGTTTATCACCTCGCTCTGCCAATAACAGCCTGGCTCTCAGACTCACTCCTTGTCGAGGGCGCATCTCCGATGCACTGACCAGGACTTACGTACTCTCGGCCTCCGATTGAACAGTGCATCCCAGTCCCAGCACCAGCCCTACCCACACAGGTCTCAGATTCAAGATCGAGGGTTCCGTCGCGTCTTACCTACGGAGGGTATACAGAACAAAGATATACCAGGGCATGCATACGAAGTACCGGCGGAGTACCACGGCGTGACGGCAGTTGTTCGATCGACAGGAAATGGCGCATTCTTGGACCCCAGCCGTTGCAGGCCAGCTGCCAAGAGCCTCGCTAACGGCCGATTCCAAGTGTACAATTAGCGACATGATGATATTCACAGGCGAGCAGCTTCTGCGGATCCGTCATTGTTCATAGGGTCAGGATCCATTAAGCGGGATCGTTCTTATTCGCTACGAGTCAGAAAGCAGAATCCGCGGCATATCGTGACACAGACTCTCCGCACTGCAAAGGTTTCTCGATGGAGTCTTGCCTGACTCAGCAGTCGAGACTCTTTCCGTATCTGGCTGGCATCTACACCATTGTTACATACAGTTTACCGACGAAAGAGACGTTCCTAGGCTTGACCTCGGGCATTGAGCGTAAAGCGCTTCCAGAACCTGGAAGCCAGATACCATGTTCCCCATACTCGAGCTTAGATAGCGACTATGCCGCTAGTCATGCAATCTGCGCTACAAAGTACAACTCCCGGTACAGTGGAGACTAGAGACACCAGCCGTGAGGTACGACTAGAACATCGCCGCGTAACGGGAACAACGACTCGCTGCGGTACGTCGATATCGATATCTTAGAACGATACGAGAGCCGCTGCATCGGCGCACAGTCATAGGCTCAAGATAATAATAAGGCAGACTCCTCACATGCGGCAGAGTGACGGAGAACGGAGGGATCCGCCATCCAGGACCGCGGATCTGTCAGAATGCGCGTCCGTGCCTTATACCCACCCACAGGTGACCAGGTCTGAACTATCAAGGAGTACTAACTCCATAGTACTACTGCTTCATCATGCATCATGGAATAATACCAGGCCGCAATGAATAACAGATTCAGTCGCGTCTGCGGCTCTCACGGGCATCATGATACGTGGTATTACGATGGTACGTGCTCCAGATCAGGCCACGCGCTTATCCGCACATGGCAATTGGCAATACGGTCAACGCCCAGGCACCTCACCAGGAATATCATCCTTGTCTCGTCGATAATCTCGTCCAATTTGCTACCGGTCTCTGGGGACCAGGTCACTAATCAATTTCGCCGCAGCCAATAACACTTGGGAAATGATTCAGTCGATGAGAATTCTGACGTCCCTCAGGAATCCTTCTTCTATCCACCAATGGACAACGTGACTTCTATCCTATAGTCGTCTGGCGGCGCATATCAATATCACGGCTGCATATACATGCCCTAGTCTTCCCGGGTGACCATTCCAAGACCCCGCGTTCATGGCTTATCGGTCGACCAGGGGTCCCAACTCAGACTGTCTTCAACTTCCGAGGCGCCTCCTCCAACCTTATTCTGGCCGGTTCAAATGCTCCGTGGAGGAGCATATCCCTTACAGTTCTCGTTGAACTAGGTCTTTTAGCTGGCAAGTCAGATCAACCACCCTCTCGACCTTCTTTGCCCCCGTCAACTGAGACATCAAAACGGTTCCTTCCCTGATTTGAACGCGGATGAGGGCAATATGCATTGATAGGTGCCATTAGCAAGAGACAATTGCACCACTTGTAGACATCCTGTCTACCCAAAAGTTGTTGCCCAAAACTTCACACCAACTGATACCTTGCTTTGGATTCTATACTACGCGAATCTGATGGTTTTTTCAAACCTGCATCAGCGTGGCAAAGGATATACTGATCAAAGAATCTCGACTTGTCGCTTACGATAGTTTGGTTCTCCTGGAAGCCGTCCGAGCCGCAGAAACAAAGCGTTGGTGAAGCCCTAAATACGTCAAGCCTGCTGCGTTTCACTTCACTGGATGAGTTCTGTCGGACAATTCTTCCAGACTCAACTTGCTCTTTCTCGCAATCCGTTATTCTTACCGAGTTGTTCTTTACTGTAAGATATACTGTACTGGTTGACTTGGTCTCCACTGCAGGTGATAATCTCCTCATTCATCAGGTTTCACCTGTCATCTGAAAGTCCCACAATGCGGCTCCGCTTTTTTGCGTACGCATGTTCTGGACTTGAACTTTGCAGCTACCACCTGAGAGATCGTATACGAATGTCTCGGGATGTCTAGCCGGCCATCGGCGCCGACAAAGTATCGAGAGTCTTTTTAATGATTCAAGGTATCCTAAAAGTTGTGGATGCGCCTCTCACATTCATGCAACATCTGAGCTTTCGGTCGCATGACCTTTGATCTCCGCATACTTGTTCCGTCTACATGCTATCTACTACTTCACTGGAGGAAAGTCGATAACACGCCAAGTAATATAGGTCGATATTGAATCGGGAAGCCAGTGATTCTTATTTAGTCCTGATGCCACAGGTCGCAATTGCTCACACGGTCGAACTATATAAAAGCGAGCATCAATGAAATCCGCAAATGAGAACCAGGATAGGTCCATTGCGCGTCAGCCACCATTATGAAGTATATCACCTGCTTTCTAAGTGTATCATCTACGGATGCCGCAAACTACACACTCTTTTACCATCATACAACACACAAACGCCGCAATACGCCGCTTGGGAAGACATTTGGGCATTTCGAGGGGACATAGTAAGTGCACACGGTAGTATCCAGGCTTCTTTAGGCACAGCTCGGTCTCAAAACCTGCCTTAACAGTCACGAACTCTTTCCGGCAGATGAGGTCGAGCCAACTAGACTAATAATGCAGCAGCGTGTCGGGTGGGCATACAAAATTTGCCTCGATGAGATTACCTTTACCTCCCTATTGCAGTTAAGTGATCCAGGAACGTACCAGACACGGCTCTATGCTTATGACACATCATGTGCTCATATGGCATTGCCATGGTACTATATTAATCTTAACCCTCAACGGCTCTTCTCGCGCATGGCAGAATAAACCATGGCCCGGTTGGCAGGAAGCATATTCCTCTCCATTCGCGTATTGTGCCGACGGAGTATATGCGTTGACCTTACTAACTTTCCGTCTACTTGTGAGGTCGACCTTATCTTCAAGTCTGGCTTTCACGGCTCGATGGCAAAGAACTCGGTTTGTTGACCCGCCCATATATATGAATACCACGCAGCGCATGACTTTCTCCCTGGGATTGAGCATATGGGTCATTTCTACGTGCTCCTGGTGTAGGCAAGGTTGCCTTTCAGCGCAGACAGACATCTTAACATTCGCAAGATGCCCCACGCCAAGGTGCTTGTTCATCCTGAACAACTCCTAGTTAGGCATTGTTTAACCATGGATCTTCCTCCATCTATGTACCGCCTGTGCCATGAAGGCAAAATAAACATGATTTTGAGATGTAATCAAAGTTGCGAGTATGGGACCCAAGATAATCTTCCGATCCATGGTGTCATGTTCTACGCATCTTTGCCTACATAGGGTACCCAAGGACCACACCCGCGGCCCTTACCCGGATCACACAACTCACGACTGCTGTACATCGTGGCTAGCTCGCAGGACTATTTCGCATTCCTCAGAGGCACGGTACCTTAGGTACCTAGGCCATTCGCCCCATCGTCCTCACGGAGAAGGTGCGTCTGCTCCGGTGCCATACGGGTACGATTCGAAGACACTGCGCCGGGCTGAGGTATAGCAAGGCATCTGGGCTGGCTGGTTCCCCAGGATTGTAGGGATGTGTCTGTCTGCCTGTCTGTCTGTCTGTCCGGGGGAGTACCCTTCTCGGTACTCGTGCACTGCGTCGCAGACATACACTGGGTATTCATTATGGACGACACACAGTACACGCAACAAACCTTGGAAGCTGCGATTAAATCTCTGGGGTGGTAGTGGAGGTGACTCAAGTAAATATACCCAGCACCCTGGCTACGCAGGGCATTTGCGTACGCTCTCCGCCACTTGAATGACTGCAGCCTGGCTAGGGAGTCTAGTGGCAGCCAAATACTACCATGGACAGAGTCTCTCCCTACTTTACCTATCCACAAGTATATTCAGAGTGTCTACACCCCCAGCTAACAGATATAGCGAAAGATTGGATTAATAATAAGTACCGCCTCTCTCAACCTCCTACTGTCAGATTGAAACATGTCAAGAGCAGGCAAAACACACTTTCCACCCTTCAGCTTTGGCTGCATAACAAAATTTTTCGATTGAGATGAAATATGAACGCTTCTGATTCTCTGGAGCCCCAACATGAATTCCAAGGAGACCGTATATGCCGTCCTTGATCGCGAAAATAAGACTGCCGCTATCGCCAGGGCAAGAGAATGGAAGTCCAATCCAATCAACTATCCCATATATTCACCTTCAGCCATCTCATTCCCACGTTTTTTCCCTGTTGTCGCCGTCGTACTAGCCCCGAGGACGACGTCTGCTCATTTTGACTAGACGCCCAACAGTGAGTTGCGTCGAAGAGCCATGCTGGTATTCTGATAACTGATTCGTTGGCACTGTCCGCTCGATATCGCAGAACCGAGAGATCAGCGATGGGTCTAATATGTCGACCTGCCCGGGGAGATTAGAGATCATGTACTCCGTAGAGAAGATCTACGTTCGAAATACCACGTTGGTACGCATGTAAATCGCATTCTTTCACAAGAAGAAACGCGCAATCGTCCCGAAACGAGGGCTTATTGTCGATCGAATAGGTACGCTGATGAATTTGATAGGGCCGACTTGTCCCAATATGTAGTCCGCCGCACCAACAACGAAGCGCAGCGGCGACTCGCGCTGTGTTAGAGTTCCATCGGCCCCCCTTCCCTGATTCCGGGACAAAGCCGTTGGCTAGCAGCTTAAGGGTAAACACCGGCCGTTACAGAAAGCTGGTTGCAGCCTTCGAGAATCCTTCTGGCTTCCCACTTTCCCGGGCGCTTCTCCATTGTTGGCTGCCTGGGCGCTCCAGACTACTGAACCAGAGAGCCGGGATTTCATCCCTTATTACGCGGCAGTACGAAGACTCCGGTCCAGAGTCCAGACTCAGTCAGGCTGAGGATGGAGGTTATACCTCGGAGATGAATAGTAGCACGTCCAGTTCCGACTTCCGAGCCGAGGGGAAGTCATGGTCTGGTTAAACTTTCAACTTGAGTGAGCCACATGTGCTTTCATGGATCAGCGGGTGACCTCTTGTTCACTCGCCTGTTTTCGCTCTGTTCTCCAGGCGGGAACGAACCATGGAACAATCTCAGCGCGTCGCGCGAGTACGGAGGCGGCGGGTTCCTGGCCTCCATCCATGGTTCAACCAGAAGGAGCTGATCTAGAGGTTTAAGAAGGGCTTCATCGCAACAATCTAGCTTGCTCTGCAGATTACTATGTAGTCGCGTCGCGAGATTCGCGACCGCAAGCCTGAGGCACATGATTAGGTTAAATCTAGGCCTTTAGCGAGACCCGCGCACAAAGCCGTAAAAACGTGAGTCCTGTCGGCTTTTGACCCCAGCCCTAAATATGGGCCTTTGGTAGCGGCTTGAGCAAGTTGAGCTGCGATATCCGTCTCAGTCTACGAAGTAGACGCAGTGTCATTCTGCATACCTTGTAGTAATCAGTCAGTAGTATCCAACTCGAGGTCAACATGTTTCTACTCGATGAGCAAACTATGCCTCAAGAGATTTTCATCCCTTTGATACAGTCCGCATTCGGACTGAAATCGTAGCTCCAACTTGATAGCTTTTTCTAGACGAGCTACATCGCGGGAAAACTCGGATTAGGATCACGCGTCGATAGGGCTCGACTCTTCGATATCCTTTGTCTCCCGTGTTTTCGAGAATGCGAAATATCGGTGACTGGGACGACTCGGTCTAGGGCTCGGGTTGCACTCTGTTGTATAGATGGATAGAAGCGGTCAGGAATCACCTCCAACTCCAAAAATACGACTGATTCTTTGTGACTCCCAACGTGCCCTAGGCCTCACCGACACCAGCGTTTAAGAGCTGCTGTCAACATCGAGGAAATCTAGACGTTCTCCACCCCGAAGACGACGTGACGGGTGGGACCCAAAGGCGCGTCGCGGTTCCTTGGCTCTTTACCATCGCTGTGGAAATAGCTGCGGATGGCTTCATCCACGACAAAGGGCAGCCAAGACAGCCGGTTGGGGAGTTTGGGCTTGGAACTGCCGATGTTAGTTAGTGCTCGGGGAAGCTGTTCCTGAATCCTGTAACGGTATGCAGTGGAGACCAAGCTTCAAGACAAACAGAACGAAGAACGGAATGAAACCACGAATCATTCCCTTCACCCAGACCACTGGAGTCCAACGACCTTGGGAATGATCGACTGTTTGAAAATCAATAAAACATGAATCGGCCAGGTATGGACCACAACGGATTGTTGCAGGCCACAAACTTGGTCGGAGATATGAGGCCTCATCCCTGTCCGAACTATTGAGGCTTAATGAATCTCTTAGGCAAGACATCGCGTTCACGAGACCCGTCGAATCAGAGGAGGCTCCCAGTGACACTGTACTGTAGGAAGAGGGAATGATCGGTCATGGAAAGAATTTTGTGCAAGCATGCATTGTACCTTTGTTGATCTCTCATTTGCAAGGCACGGAGATTTTCGCACTATTGCCCGCTCTTTCCCCCGTGCGTTGATCTATCGGACTTATACATGGTGGCATGGCTGCATGCCATTTCGATAGTGACAGCCTGGTAATGAAATAACTCAATAGTGTGCGCTTTCGTCGAATGCTCAGAGCTCTTCTATTTTCCGTATGACGGTCGAGGAGACTTCTTATCTTCAACCTCAACGTGATGCTGAAAGTGGCTGGACCGGACCGCTGCATTGTCGGGAAGTGGATCGACAAACAAGATCCCAATCACGGTTAACCTGGATTCGATTTCAAGAGGCTGGACCTGTGAGGTTGAGCCCTGAGAGCGAGACTTGTTCTCACCGCGCTAATGCAACAAAGGCAGATTAAAGCGGTCAAAGTTGTAAATAAGGAGTGGATGCAGGGTCTGAACCTTGAAAGTAGCATGTTCTTTCCAGATGCCTCTTATTGAGCATGCAGACTACGCTGTGAGGCGGCAGAAGCGCACAAGTATTGCCCTGGTGCAAACAGAGAATTGGTTTCCGGAGTAACCCTCGCTGATCAGAGTGTGGATTCGATGCTATATTCAAGGTGGATTCACCCCACCAAGGAGTCTACTCCGTACGGCTAGTACTTTGTAGATTTAATCTGCTCCAGAGTCTTTTACCGTAGAACCTCCATGACAGGGAGATCAAAATCGATAAGCGCATGGCTAATTGACAAGTCATGCCGTCATACGGCACCCTCTGTATATCTTCGAAGAGGGGCAGAACAAGTCAACAGCTGCAAGTTGCACCGTCATCTGACCTCACTTGAAAGTAGGTGGGCCAGAGAATACGGAGTATGGGTCCGGAATAAAGGCGCGTCTCCGAGCTGAGGCCGCAGCCACAGCCCTCGGTGGTCTAACCCCGTTGGGCAACAAGAGGGAGCACAGAGTGTGGCTAAAGTTTCAACACGTATACAGGGATCTTCCGGGCAATGCAGGATATTTTTATGCGCCCAATCAAGATGGAACAGACTGCACCGTCAAGAGCACAGATTTGGCATCACGGTAGTCTCGAGGAGTGCAAGCTGCAGAACCTGTAGCGTGGTGGTTCCTCTCTTGCTGTGCCTCCTGCAGCTGACCGAGGATTGGTCTAAGGATTTGTCTATCCAACTGCCGTTGCAAGTCGGCTCACTGATGTTCGCTTTTCTTGGTCAGCCACAATCACACGGGAATAGGATTTGAGACATCGAATTGTCAGTTCGAGACGGGGTAGTGTCGCCCCTATTCAGGGTGGCGGGCGATGGGCAGAAAGCACCGTTAATCGTGGCGAAGGAGGTACTTTGTACTTGTATATGCTCTTCACCCCAAGAGAGCGTGGTTGTTTCATAGTTAAAGAAAGGCGAAATGTTTTGAGATAAAAGAGTCTGGAACAACGGTTGAGCTCAGGAAGTTGACGGGGTGGTTCGGCCCACCCGCTCGGGTTCGATGTGGTCACCAGTGCTCTAGTGGGCCTCGGCCACAAAGTACTGTACATATGTACACAATAATTGCACAGTGCGCACTGTACATGAGGGGCTGGAGGGGTTTGCTGAGGTCAGTCCAGGCAGACGCATCATGGAGGGGGAGGGGCCTGTCTGACTGTTTTCTGTCGAGTTTCCGACAGAAGAAAGGGGCTGATAATGAAGATCGATAATTCAAGACACGGAAATGCACAAGATCGAGAATGAGACATCATAGGCCCATCGTTGCGGGTGGAAATGAAAGGAGTAATTACACGAATCATGCGGCATTCGACATCCTTGTTGGAGGGGCAAAGGGGCGCAGAAATTGGAAGGGTTTTGAGGGGCGGTGCTGAACTTTGAGTGTGGCTGCTTTATCCCTTTCCCCAGTAGTAGTCAGTTGCTGGTCTAGCTAGCGGTGGTGATTCTGATGAAGCTGTCATCAAGTTCTTCTGGTGCCGGCCCCGCAGCCGTCGACCAGGTTTTTGCATCGGTGTCGTCAGATGCCTTTTCCTGGTTAAGCCTGCTCTTATTAATATATACATTGAAATTGTGGTGTGATCCAGTCCTGGGCCTAGACAGGGATAGATAAGATTCCCTATGGAGCCCGGATATGCTTTGAGAGTGGATTCCGATTTCAAACAGGTAACAGCCCTGATCGAAGCCATCGCAGCTGCAGCTTGTATATCAGAAGCAGGAAGAAAGGGCCTCGAGATTGATTGTCGACTGGTTCGGGATGCAGTAGTGGCCCAATAAGCATTGCCAGCAGCCAAATTTGATGGATCTTCGATGTCAAGGGGCAAGGGTTTGTCCCAATAATAATACCGATTAGATCATGTTTTCTTTTCTGACTTTCTGTTCCTGAGCAGTGAGATGCATTCAATATGACTTCTGGGGGCCTTACCCGACAGTGTACCCGTAGTTTACTGTTCTGCAATGTAGGCGACCTGATCACTCAGAAAGAGACGTGGCGGATGGGATGCGCTCAAGCCTGAATCTGATCATTCTGATGAGACCTCTGGACCGCTTCCTATTGAAGGAAATCTTGGCCAGACGACGCGACTCGAACTGAAATTTGATATGTTCATCGGCAGAACCGGGTTGATGGGTTCTTGAGCGTCCATGTGGGCTGGAGTGGGCTTGCGATGCTTTGTTTGCCGTATTTTACTCGTAATTTGTGACGGAGCTGAACACACGATCTAGCTCGATACCGCCTAGCGCAGTCATGCTGTTAGTCAGAAATGACGGGGGCTGCCGCGATTGGCGGCGTGGTGGTAGAGTGGGCGGTGCGTGCACGACAAACCCCCTCCGTGCTTCCCGGCCACAGCCCCTCTCCGACCAAGACCGCCTCACTGTCACGACCCAGCGATCGCCCCGACGCTTTCTGCCCACGACCACGCGCCTGCTCGCACCCCTCGCTCGCTCCCTTTCTTTTTGACCAGCCCGGCCTCCCACTCCCACTCTCACTTTCTCCTCATTCAATATCCCCCCTCTTCTCTCCTCCTCCCTCTCCTCTCTTCTTCCCCTCCTCTTCCCAACTCTCTCTCTATATTCAACACCCTTTCTCTCTTCTCTCTTTCTCTTCAACAGTCCTTCTGAGTTGCCTGTCTTCCGCCATTCGGCCACACACACTCTGTTTGCGCCCCTCGTCCGCCTGTGGCTGGACCCCCACCCTAGAATAATCCCACTTCGAAGTCTCTTCGCGCCCAAGGAATGATCAGACATCAACTCGAATATTTATCGTCAGCCCGCCTTCAGAACCGGTGTGAAGCCACTAACGGGACGATACCACGCTTGTCTGCGACACCGTCATCGTGCTAAGAAACCTGGTCGTCTGACTGTCGCTATACACATCGTCTTGAGAAATGGCCCCTAGCGCGTCAAGTACGGCGAACAACTCGCCTGCCAAAAAGACATCAGCTCCCGAGAAGAAATACAAGTGTCAATTCTGCAACCGTGCCTTCAGTAGAAGCGAGCACCGCAGCCGACATGAGCGATCCCGTGAGTGCCGCCCCACGATTCCTCGGCCATTTCCTTGATTTATCCCCCGCTTTCAACCTGGTCGCAAAGGTTTTGCTAACTCGGTTGGTCAGACACGAAAGAACGCCCCTTCAAATGTATGAAGTGTAGGAGCACATTCGTTCGCCGAGACCTATTGCTTCGACATGACCGAACTGTTCATGCTAAAGACGGTGGCCAACCCCTAGCCTCCGAAGGTCGCCGCCGTGGAGGCGCGGGCGTCCGCAAGGCCTCTTCTCCCGCCCCATCCAAGCCTTCGGTTACAGTTGATCCTACCACTCTGGAACAAATCGAGGCAAGCAGCGACGGTATGGTCGACCTTGAAACAGCAGCCATGTTGATGACAGATTTCCAACATAAGGCTGCAGCAGCCGCCACCGGCCAAATACACGATCGTGCCGAGTCCGATCGCTCTTTTTCCCCCGGCCGCGGTTCTCTCCTCGAGCCTCCCGTTTCGTATCTCTCCGGTAATGCGACGCTGCCGCAAATGCCTTGGGACTCGTTGGTTTCGCCTACCGATGCAAAACATCACTTATCGCCCTTCGTATCTCACGACGCCGCCTCAGAGTCGCACGGTCTCATGGACCGCCATATACCTGACTCGCTGGCGCCGTCGCTACACTCACTGGTCAACTCTCTCCCAGTGTCAGGCAACTCTACTCCCAACGCTTTGTCTCCCTACCCATCGATGACCGGACCTGTCAGCCCTGTTAACTACCGTCGATCTCCCGGTCCAAGCCAGACACTGACACTACCCAAGGCACCCCAAATTGCCAATGACCTAGAGCGCAACCAGATTGTGGAGCGCATTCGTCTTGCCGATTCGTTGGGTGTGCTTCCAGAGTCATTCCAGCTCCCTGCGACACCCGCTTTGAACAAGTATCTATCTACTTACTTCAATCTATACCATCACCATCTCCCCTTCCTGCACCAGGAGTCCTTCAAGCCCACCACTGCCTCGACGCCTTTATTGCTTGCTGTCCTTTCTATCGGAGCTCTGTATACATTTGAGCGGCAACACGCGTTTATGCTGCACGTTGGATCCAAGATGCTTGTCAATCAGTTCCTGCAGCATAAGGACAACTTTGACTCGAGGAAATGCCCTCTGTGGGCCATGCAGAGCACTTTGTTGAACATGATCTTCGAGAGTTGGAGCGGTGACCCCAAGGGCTTGGAATGGACCTGCTCAATCAAGAGTCTTCTTGCCAACGTAGGTTATTAACCCAATTCAGTGAGTTGGGAAACAGCTAACATTCAGTAGATGGTCGCCGGTAACCGATACCAGTTGAAGCTTCGCACTGAAGCTCGCGAGAGACGTCAGCCAACCAGGGAGGAATGGATCGAGGATGAATCTTGCCGTCGCACCTACTACGCCGTCTACATCTTCTTCGGCATGCTCACTTTGACCTTTAACCACACTCCGGCGATGAGCTTTGATGAATTTGACAACTTGGAGCTGCCTTCGTCTGAATCTATGTGGAACCTTGACGTCAACGACGATGAGGCATGGCGCCGTAGTTTGACTTCGTCTACAACAATGACCGTTCGCGAGGCCCATGACTGCCTCTTCCAAGGCGACCAAACCCGCTACAGCGCGTTCGCGACTCGCGTTCTGATCAACGCTCTGTTTTTGCAGGTCTGGAACCACAAGAGGAGTTTCGAGGCTCTTCAGGACGTTGTAACCGAGTACAAGCTCCGCCTCGCATTGGAGACTTGGGAGAACTCGCTCGAGGTGTGCGAGCCGGAGACTATTGTTGTGCCTCTCAGCACTCCTCAGAACGGCCACCCGCTTATTTTCAACTCGATGGCTGTCTACCGCAACACCCGTGCCCGCCTTGAAGTTGACCTAAAGTCTATCCAGGAAGCCCTGCGCTATCATTCATCCTACGAAGTTGCAGCTGCGATGACCGTTGCGCGAGAGAAGGTCAAACGATCGCAAGAGATGAACAAGGTCATCCAGTCTTGCTTTGAATGTATCGAGATTGCCGCCATCCAAGGCATCAACTGGGTTGCCAAGACCTCTGCCACCAATTGGAGTGTCGAACACCCGCTTTGCGGGCTAGACCTGATGGTGATCCTCAGCCTCTGGCTTTATCGCCTGGAACATGACGAGGAGCCAGCCTCTGAGGCAGAGATGGCCATCTACAACAAGGTCCGGAATCTGTTCGACGACGACGCTCTCGACTCATGTGGTAAACTCAGCTCCACTGTGGCCCGTGTATGGGGTAACATCCTAGACGGTGTCGTAGTCTGGGGGTAAGATACTTCCTCCACAGACATTTGATACGTATAGCTAACTTGTAACAGAATCACCAAGCTCATGGGCGAGTCATTCAAACTCCATTCCCAGGCTCTAATTGGGTACGAGGATTCGCTCCGAGTAGCCAAAGACCAGCCTATTCATGCTGTGCCCACGAAGTCGCTCGCGAGTGTTGGCACGGCATACTAGCCTACCTTCACATTTTCATGAAGGCTTACGACCTTCAAACCGATTTAATCCGTCGCTCGTTTGAACACCTTGGGTACATCTACCCAGTCCTCTCCTTACTGTTTCTGTTTATGCATATGTTTGGGTTTGCAATCTCGGAATACTGGGTCGGGGAACGGATGCAAGAAGGTAGGCGGCGAATTTTGTTTTCTGGGATGCTGCGACCTGGACCGCCGCATAATGCTTCTTGCTGGTGTTTCCCGACTTTCTCATTGAACGCTTCTGCATTTTGCTTTTATGGTTTTGCAAGAGCCCACGGGAGTCCGGTGCGATTTTCATGTTTTCGTGGGCTGTTCCTTCTTGGCAACATCTCAACACCCGGCTGGTCCTGTGTGTTCTTCTCTCGCACATGATGGAGTTCTTCTTTTGATCACCTTCTACATACTAATACTGGAGGTTTACCATACCCTCTTGTGCGCGCCAGCTTTTTTGATTGATTGCCGGTCTAGCCTTGTCTTGACCATTGATACCTTATCCTTTCTTGTCATATATTGTCTTCTTCGCTTCCGTCTTTTCCACCTTTTGAATATTCTTTACTTCATCTCGTCTGAGATTTGGACCGTGGATTGTTTTGTTTAATGTCTGTTAGAATCGTTATGTGTCTATGCCATATCCCCGCCTGTTACGTTGATAGCTCTTTCCTTGTTTTTAGTTTTTTTTTTTTTTTTTTGAGTTTCTCTCCTCTCAGCAGTTTCTTTGCTCTATTATTGTTTTATTATCGTCTGCACTGCATTGTTCTGCAAGTTATTGTTATGGCTTTGTTTGGCTTATTTCTTTTGTTCGAAGAATTGGAACCCATTTTTTTTCCATCTCCACTGAAGTATGTTTTGCTCGCGTTGTAGTACCCTGTACTATAAGTAATTTGACCACAAAATGCAAGTTAGTTTGGCGGGGAAACATGTTCATACCTTCCACGGCGTAGCGGTTCTCAATAGGCAGCAGGCCCGTCGGCTAGGCTGTAGAGACTAGTAAGGTTGACGACGATCGTATTCACGGAAGGCACCTGATGCGCGCGTATACGGAGTTTGCATCTTGACCTAGGCACTGTTTTGGGGTAAGTTACACATGTCTGGGAGCTTGAGCTGGAGATGTCTATGCTATTATGATTATGCATTATTCAAGTCTGGTTGTATACTCGACATAAAATCCTCATCCACAAACTGGTTCAACAAACCCAACAGTCCACTGTAGGGACCCTGTGATAATCACAAAGAACCCGAGCGCCACGGCTACACTCACTACACCATATATATACGCATTGATCCGTTTCGCCAGCCCATTAAGCTCCGCCACCCATGTACTCACCGTCGTCGCGCACCCGCAGAACCCATCTATCACGGCCTGCAGCACCTGGCAGCTTACCAGCACGCTTGCGCCAATGTCTCCGGCGCGCTGCAGGTCGTAGCACATGGCCAGGATGATCGTACCGAGGATATTCACGGCGAATGTGCCGAGTGGGAACGAGGGGATGCGCGCGTTCAGCCACAGCGAGACATAGAAGCGGAGGAGGCATCCGAGCGGTGCGAAGACGATTGCGAACACGGCGTCGCCGCGCCAGGCTTTGTGCCCGCTTGGTGCGAAGATTGCGAGGAAGATCGTTCCCACCCAGCAGCCTAGCCCTAGGAAGGCGAAGAGCGGGTCGATGATGCGCCGCGTGAGGCGGAAGGGGAGGGTATGTGGGATTGGGAGGTGGTTTATGCCGAGGGCGAGGTGCGAGCCGGCGATTAGGGCACCGAGGCTGAGTGCGACGGTTGTCAGGATGACTGCGACCAGGGCCATGAAGCTGTAGCCGCCGTTGCGGGAGGTTGGGTTTGCGGTTGGGAGGTCGGGGGAGAGGAGGTCATTGGAGAGGGCGAGGAAGATGTCGCGGATGAACGAGGAAAAGGAGGTGAAGGAGCCGCAGAAGCCGGTTGATAGGCCGATATACAGAGGGATGGTCTTCTTGACGGCTTTGTGGCGCTTAGACTCTTCGGTTTTGTCGTTGCTGGGGTTGGGCGTTCCCCATTCCTCGCGGAAGATGTTTTTGTCTTCTAGGAAGAAGCCCATGAGCAAGGATCCTCCGACATTCGCCCATAGCACGCTTGTTACGACGGGCGCGCCGGGGTAGGATGTCAGCGCTTGCAGACCGAGGCGCGCGAGGGTGCCAAAAATGGAGAAGAAGATTAGGTAGGAGAGGGTGTAGAGGGTTGTCGCGGAGGAGGATAGCGATTGCGGTTCGGTAGCCGGTTGGTGTTCGGGCTCGGGGACATTATCGTAACGTCCTGAACATGCCTCTGCGTCTTCAGGCTTGTCCGCAAAGTGGCCGTTAGATCCTCGCTGCGGAGCTGATTCTGTGGTTGGAGGCGGTGCCTGGGTCTTGGGAAGACGACTCTCTACAGTATCACTGGGACGATTATTATCAAAGTCCGAAGACATTCCGATTGTCCTCGCAACCGCTCAATGGCGTTACGCGTTGTTATTCTCGTTGGAGTGAGGAGATCATGAGGGGAAGAAAATGCTTCGCCGATTAGCCTCATGACTAAAGCCGGCGGAGTGGGTCGGAATGGATGGAGCCATTGCCCTGCTTATCAGGTTATCAGTATCAGGGTAGCAGCGAGATAAGAGTTGGAGACAGCAGAGAGCAGGGTCGCAGATGAAGCCGGAGGAGGCCGCAGGGGATGCATTCTTAAGAGCTGGAGGTCAGGCAGGTGACTTGGCCTGCTGCAGTGAACTCTACCCCTCATCTGCTTCTCCAGCCTCCATCACCGCCAGTCCAGTCACCACCACCTTATCGCCTGGACATCCCTATTGTTCCACCATGACGCTCCCCTCCAACGTCCACATCTCCTCTCACCCCCTCCTCCAAGCCAAGGTCTCGCAGTTGCGTTCCTCATCAACCACAACCCGCGAGACCCGCAACCTGGTCAATGAGATCGCGACAATTCTAGGCGTGGAGGCCTTTGCTGGCTGGAAAGCCGCGGGCACGGGGAAGACTGTCCGTTTCCCCATCACCACCCTAACCAAGTACATGAGACAGCCTCTAACAGCAGCAGGAATCTACCCCGTTAGGCATCGAGTACGAAACAAAGACCATCGACCCCTCCAACATCGCGCTGGTGCCGATTCTCCGTTCAGGACTGGGCATGATTGACGGTAGACCGATGCAATTCCCATCCATTGGCAATGTCAGGTTACTGACATGTACTAAGCAATAAACGATTTGCTCCCCTCCCCCGTTCCAATATACCACCTCGGGCTTTTCCGCGAGCGCTTCTCCCTCCAGCCCGTCGAATACTACAACAACCTTCCCTACCACCGCCCCGAACAATCTGCGTCCGCCGGCCCAGATCCCACCAGCCCCAACACAGCCGCTGCGTCCGTCGCCGTCCTGCTCGATCCAATCATCGCAACAGGCGGCACAGCTGAGGCCGCCATCCAGCTTCTGCGGGAATGGGGCGTGCAGCGGGTCGTCATGCTGAGTGTGCTGGGTTCTGAGGATGGCGTTAAGCGTGCCGCCGAGTGCTGGCCTGAGGGCGTGGAGGTGTGGATGGGCGCTGTGGATGAACGGTGCAATGAGCGCGGCATGATTGTGCCGGGCTTGGGGGATATTGGGGATCGGTTGTTTGTGGCGATTGGCAAGTAGGGCGGGGCCAAGCTAGTTTCTGTCTGCCAATACCTTGCTGTTGCTGTTGAGGGCACGCATTCATAGAGAATACATTCTTATGTTCGAGGTATTGAGGAAAAGAAAATCTATAAGATTTAGTACACAACCCAAATCCAAAACGGCACCCACTCTAGCCCCGTTGATCCACCCGTCCAAACTCCATAACCAAAACCCAGACACCACAGTATAAGAAAAACAACGGAATACTCCGTATATATACACCCGCACAGGAAACCTACCACTCATCCGGGCATATCAATCATGTCATAGACAACGAATTCGACATGGCCCTCGCCCTCCCCCCACCAATCCCCCCAGCACCGGCACCGGCACCGTGGGCACCATTCCTCCTCGTCTCCCCCGTAACCCCATAAGCAGCACCCGGCCTCGCCATATCCGCCCTGCCCATGAAGAACTCCTGATTAAGCATCTTCTCATGCAGCCCGCCGCGCCCATGGTGCACGCCCTGCGCAATGAGGCGCTGCCGCCGCACGCGGTCTTTCTCTTCCTCGGCGCGCTCGATGCCTGCCCATACAGCAAACATGCCATGTCAGTGTCTATCCGTGTGCCCTTGGAGTATGTATGTATCGTAGGTAGGTAGGGTGGTGGGCTGACAGAAGAGCAAGTGCAAGCGCACGGCCGCCAACGCAGACAGACGCAGACAAAGGAAAAGACCGGGGGACGCACGTCTCCAGACAACAGCGTAGACAGCCATAATCACCAGCGAGGCGAGGACGAAGCCGAACATGATGCCTAGTTCGCGGGCGATGGGGACGGACGACGAGGGGATCTTGGGTGGGATGTTGTTGTGCGCATTTGGGTTCGGGGCCGTCGGGGTGGACATTCTGGGTAGATACCCAGGCTTGGTAGGTGAGGTTTCGAGGCTCGCTGCGTTTGTATTCGTCGAGTAGTGTGGATGTGTAGAGTACGTGTAGATAGGTGGGTGGTTAGGTGGTACAGAAGCAGGAGAGGCGCTTTGCTTTAGGCTCTTTGTCAAGAGACGATAGTCATTCAGCAGGAGATCGAAGAATAATAATCTCTATAACCTTGGGAAATATAGAGAGATAGATAGCCAACGAGACTAGAGACCGAAGGGACTGGGGATTAAATGATGGGTTAGAACAATAGCGATAACGCCCGATTCAGCGAGTAAGCAAGCCAAGGCTGTGCAGGGCCTCCGGTCTTTCAAGAGTCGACCGGGACCTTGTACGCTGGCCTTGGCACCTCATGGTGGGACAAGCCAGCCGGGCCCTTGTCGCTACTGGCTGCCGCAAGCGAGACCTTTATTTCTCTGGGGAAGAGAAGTGAACCGAGCCTGAGGGAGACAAAGACAAAGAGGTTGAGCCAGTCCGGTCATCAACTATGGATCCATGGTTTGAGGGCTCAGACTTCGAGTCGAGTCGAGTCGAGTCGAGTTGGGGTCGAAGTACTCTATATTTGGGATGATACAGGCAAGGATTAGATCCTTCGTGCGGAGACGCAGACGGGCTTCGTCATAGTCCATGGTTTCTGCCTAGAGGTATAACGATTGAAAGAATCTAGGAATTTGAGCCTCTTGACGAGTCCAATGGATGGCTGGAGTATTTATATTTGAAGTATATTCGTTGACTGAGCCAAACAAGTGATATCATGTACACGTACAAAAAACCGTCAGCACTCCTGTTCTATACATGCTTTGCGGGTATGGTAGGTAGGTAGGTCGGTAGGTATAAATGCAAGCATTAACACTGCGGGAGCCAGGGCCTGCAGAGAGGAAGGGTAACAAAAATCGTAAAATTCTCCCGGTATTAGCGGTCGTAGGTAGGTAAATCGATGAGAAATGCGCGCTGGATGCAAGACGCTCATGCAGCAAAGTGTTTATGAGAAGGGACCAAGAAAGCCCAAGCGTCCCCAGGGACGAAGAAGAAGCGAAAGAGAAGCGACAAAAATGCATAACTCCAGATGCAGATGCCCTCCTGAATTGTCGGAAGAGGAAGGAAGTAGAGGTGTCGTTCATGAGGCCAGACGAGGATTTACCCCAGCATCACGGCAGCCATGGCTGTGCAGGTTAGCCCAATGGCCATGCCGATCCACGGTGTCTGTCCCAATGTGCCCTCACTCCGCTTGGTGAGTTCGGTAGACGACCTCCGTGTGCGTAGAGAAAGCGCCGTTCTCTTGAAAAGAGGGATGGGTATCGTGTCTGGCTTCGCTTGGACGTCTGCGACTTGCAGATGAAGCATCTGCTGTGTTTCCGATTGTATATTGGGTACGTCTTCCGGGGTTGTCTGCACGTCTAGTAGCGGTCTTGAGGGCGAGCCGTTCTGTAATGATGGGCTAGGAGCGACGGCGGGCGGGACAGGCTCAGCCGCAACAAGAGCAGCTGCAGGGGCGAGACAGAGAAGAAGTGTGGAGGGCTTCATTGTGATATTAACTTGAGTGTTGGTGAGGTGAGGTGCGGAGGTTGAGTTGGGTATGCCCGTGGGGAGGATCAATAGGGGTTGCGAATGCGATGGCTCGGCAACTATTAGTGTCTCACTCTCTGGAGGCTGCAGAGGTCTAGTCGGCGCGATCTGGGGCGGCTCGAGAGATAAATAGACGAGCCGTGTGATCAGCGGAGTCGGCGAGGGCGAGGGCCGCAGGGCGAGACCGGTTGAAACGAGTGGCAGGTCGACCTCCTGAGACCACCGCTATCCAGCGACTAGAGCGGAAATCGAACCACTCGACGCGCCAACAGCACAACAATCACAATGCCAATCACAGGGCTCCTGCAAGCAAATATTTCAGGCGCAAAATAACATGAAGCTGGGATTGAAAGGTCAAGCAGGCTCAGCTCGTGCAAGGGAGCGCAGCTGGAGGGGGGAAATTCGGATGGAGAAACAAAACAGCCCTGAAAGCCAAAGGGGCAGGAAAAGTCCCTTGGCCCCGTAGTGGGCCCAGACCTGCAATGCGCCGCTGCTCATTGGTCACCCGCCTGCCGCGAGGTTAGCGTGGGCCGATCGCTGTCTCGTGCAACTTTCCGAAGCTTGTCGGCCAACGAGACAGCACCGGCGCAGTCTTGGCGGCGAGACTAGGCCAATAGCCATGGGACGGCACAGGGCGCCCCATCTTGTGTGACGCAACAGCACCAATCAACCAGGGTTCCCTATAAATATCAAGATCAAGGCAGAGGTATAACGCTTATGACTATAGTTACCAGAGCAATAAGGCTGCAGAGTAGTCGATGCTTCATATATTGTGACGACGACATGTATTTATCTTACTTGAAGAGCCGAACCCAGCGGGGTACGCAGCATTTTGACAGCTTGACCTGCATCATAGTATCTTCTCCCAGTCCGGAGTCACCGTAAACTTGCCGCTTAGCTGGCCCATAGCCCACACCTTGTGCTCGTCATCGGGCATTTCCTCCGTCACATTTGGCGGCGTCGACACGATCAGCGCTTCTTGCAGAAAGTCGACGGCCGTTGCGCGGTCCAGTTCGAAGCTGATCCCTCCCCAGTCCATGGTCACCCGGCCCGAAGCGTGCACGTTGAGCTTACCAGCCTGCCCGGCCTTGAGCTGCCAGTCTGCTGCTGTGGCAACATTGGATTGTGTGGTTACCGCTGTCTCCTCATCTTGCCCGTCGAGCACTTCAACATCGTCTTCGCGCTTGAAAGCAGGAGTTTCGGGCGGCCCGTTTTGCCCCGCGCTCTGAGACGCAGCGGGGTTGGGGATCGGCGTGGCTTCGCTGTCAAGATTTGCCCCGTCCGCGCTAGGTTCAATGAGATTCGGGGTGATGGGAGGGAATTGCATCAAGAAGAGCTGGCCTGTGAGTTTATCATCCTGAGGCTCTTCCTCACCATCTTCGCCCTCTTCTTTCTTTTCCTTCTCTTGGTCGTCAGTCGTAGCTTCGGTGCCTTCTGTAGCCTCGGCACCCTCTTTAGCCTCAGCACCTTCTGGAGCTTCGGTGGGTTTTGCAGCAGGAGGTTCCTTGGTGAACAGATCCTTGATGAGTTCAAGGTCTTCAGCATGTCGGTCATACTCTTCAATGTCCTCCTTGGTCCGTAGTAAGCTCTTCGGGTCCTTTACTGAAGGCACGGCTGGCACAGATGGTTCCCTCGACCCCAGCTTCCGTCGTACCTTCACCTTTGGTGCAGGTAATAGCCCATCGTCCGTCGTAACAGGCTCCTCTGCATGTGGGACATCTGTCATGGCCTGGTCACTCTCCGTAGGTTCTTGTTTCACCGGGTGTTCGCCCTCCGTTGGTGTTTCGTCGTCATCCTGCACAAACAATGCATCATCGGTGTTGTCCTTCTCTTTCGCCTGCTGTCGAAGTTCAGCAGACTTGGCCGTACTTGACTCCATGTTCACGCTGACCACGCGCTCTTCATGCTCGTGTCTTTCGACGCGAATCGGGCGCAGACCTGACTCCCTTGCGCTCCCCAGAACCATCTTCCCCTTGCGCTTCTTCTTTCTCTCCAGTATCGCATCCTCGTCGTCGTCATCGGCATCGCTTTCCAGATTGATCCTGTCGATGCTGACCCTGATATCGCCATCGCTTTCATCCGACGAATAACTACCACCACTGCCACCCGGTCCCGCCGTCATGGACTTGCTCCTCCGCGACATCGACGTTGCCCTAGAATCACCGCCCCCAAACCTTGAACCACCGCGACCCCTTCGCCCAGCGAGTCCAGAGCCCAACGGGCCAGCCGCACCAGCCATCCCCATCGAACCGCCCCGTCCGCGCCCAGCAAAGCCTGCCCGTCCCCGCGCCGCAAGATTCGCCTTCCCACGCGCGATGGCCGCGGCCTCCGCCAACCGCTCGGCATTCCGCTCAGCCTCGAGTTTCTCAATTGCCTCTCGCTCTTCTTTGCTGCGTCGTCCCACCGCACGAGGCTTGTACTTCAAAGTCGGTTTCGAGGGCTCCCCTCCAGGTCCGGCGCTGGTAGGACCGGGTCCGGGCCCTATGCTCCCCGATGGTGCCCGTTTCTTGAGTGATTGTAGTCGTTGCACCGGTGCTCGTGTTGTAGTTCCCGGCGTGGACGTTGAAGATCCCGGAGCGGGACTTGCGGAGGTATTGGGGGTGCCACTGGCCCCGGGGCCAG
>RHLP01001129.1:0-20969 GCA_003719405.1 Aspergillus incahuasiensis | reverse complement strand
GTATTGGGCGGGGATGAAGACGGTTTTGAGAGTGTTGAAGAAAGAGACAAAGATGTCGTTTGACTGTTTAGGAAGGGAGGTGGGTGAAGGAATGACGGTGCCGGAGGGAGGGGGTGTAGTGGCGCGGCGGGCTTTGAGGACGGAGGTAAAGATTGAGAGGGCTGTGGGGAGGTTGTCGTGCCGGGCATGGTGTACTGCGAGGGCGGTTGAGACGCGCAGAATGTTTTCGGATGGGAGAGATTGAGCATCGCTCTTGACGAGGCCGGACTTGAGGTCTACAACCGTTGTGGCGTCTACCAGGGACCCCGACGCGGCAATGTCCATTGCCCATGTGTACATATCAGCCGCGGTGCTTTGCAGACCCTTGTAATCTAGCCAGTCTGCGTACGCGAGAGCGGCATCAATCTTCTGTCCTGTTTCAAAGCCACGGGTAGTCAAGATCTTCATGTAGAAGATCTCAGGACTAGGGGATGCGGGCTCTGCGTCCTCCTCATGGGGTGTCTTCTGACCAACGGGCACAGGCTTTGGACGGGGGTTCGAAGGACCAACAAAGTACTCCGCCGATGCCGAGACACGTTGTTTCCGATCCGTCAGCCAGCCATCGAGATTCTCCGCTGCCTTTGCAGCTCCCAGAAGAGCTTGGAAATACCCCCGTCTCCACGGCTCACTCTTGGCTGTGATGTCGTACCCGGCTTTTCCAACGCCATCAATAAAGAGCCCGCCTTCCTCTTGCTCGACTATACCCTTCCCATCACCATTCACATCTTCCAACCGTGCAATCAATTCCTTGCAGTAGCCCGCGACCATCGGCCAATCACTCATCAGCCTCCCAATCTCCTCGGGGTTCTGCCACGCCTCGGCAGCCCGCAAGCACCATCGGCTCTTCCATGACCATTCTGACGGCGTCGGCCACTTGTGCTCCAGTTCCTCCTGGTACACTCCAATCTTGATAATCTCGTAAAAGACGAGGATGGCGCCGAGGGTGATACTGATTCGCAGCACGCGGGAAGCGCGCTTCCTGAAGTGCCCGCGGCTTTCGGTGGAAACAAGTCTCGCAAAATGTTGTTGGAGATGGACGGATAGCGGAGGGAGAGCCCGGCTGATGGGCGAGGGAGAGAGGAAGGCCAGTTGCGGTCGACTTCGCTGCGGGGAAAGAATCAGAAGTGGTGGTTTTTGGGTGAACGGACGGCGACATGTGCGGCGGGAGCTGGTAGGGGGAAGGTGTGGTCGTACTGAGAGGCCTAAGGCCCCTGTTATTCGAGGAATCCGTGTATGTTGACGCAGCATTTTCTATGCTTGTCTCGGATGAGGGCAGGTTGGACTGAAAGCTTGATGGCTCGTGGAGTGCTGCCATGGTTTGAGTTTGTCTCATTTGCAGCTTTCTAGCCAGTCTACCTAAGCCCTTTTAGGTGTGTATACTTCGCTGCCCAGGACACAACAAATTCGGCATTTGCGATGGGTACTATAGGAAAAGCAGCGCTTGATACCATATTCTACGATACTCTTCTGTTCATAAAGGCGGATAATAGTCTGCTGACATGGCTGAATAGTGAGATGAGCTTCCCGGGTGTAAGAAGTGGATTGGTTGGAGCAGCCAAATATGAGATGATGATAGCTAGTTGCTACAGACTAACATACTGGGATGTAAGCCAAGCAGCTCAGCTGTGGCGGGTATGTCATATAAAATTCCAGGTCAAGGTGGTATCTTCAGTTCCATCGGACTGCTTGGCCTCTCGAGCAGAAGAACGGCTTGGCCTCTCGAGCAGAAGAACGGCGGATGATGTGCATTGTGCATTGTTGGGGTGTTTAAAGCCCTCCTGCCAAGTCCACTAGACAGGGAAAGCACCGGCAGCACGCATCTCTGCCTTGTCATACACCCGATTCTGCACTGCCTGGCCACCTGCATGTTCACTTCGGCCACTGAGTGAAAGTGTCAAAGTCCCCACCTCCCTATTCATTGCTTGTATAAATACCATCAGACCCTGCCAGCCCTCGTAGGTATTGCTCGATATGTATAGGAGAAACAGACAAAGCAAGAGCCCTAGGTCCCGTAGATCTCAATCTACAATCTTACTTTTCTATTTCCTTCGCCGGGAGCAACACTCCCCTTGATCATGGCCTGGGCCGTGTCCGAAACGATTGCCCTCGTCACGCTTCTAGTCGGGATCCCCGCGTCATGTATTGGGGTATGGACTTTGATCGTGTGCTTGAGGACTCGAGGCCGGAGAGCTCATCGGAGACTTTATCCAGGTTGGTCTACACTTTTTACTTGGCCTTGCTTGTCTTGATTCCCGTCTACATAGTTCGTTATTTACTAGTTTTGTTTTCTGTTCCACAGCGACGAAGCCGTCCACCTCAACGGACTCGGAGGAGCTCGAGGTCGTCCCGCTGCGGGGAAATATGCCGCCATCTCCGCACGCTCGTCTAGCCTCAGCAAACCATCAAGAGCCGCAACATGGCATCGAGTCCCTTACTGAGTATAGATACGGCTATGTTATGCGTATGTTTGTGGCGCACCTACATTGTCAAGCCCTGCAGTTAACTGTTTCCGTTGGATAGATACGGAGACTATTCGTTTCGACCGATCCTCTCCGCAGACGCAGACGTCAGCCACAGTGGTATGACGAGACATACTGTTCACGATAGGTGGGGAAAATGGATGGTTTCAGTATCTATGGTTCAATTGGATCTGCTGGGTATATATGGCGTTATTCTCAAGGTGTACAGCAGGGTGTTCGGTTAGAATGGGAGTTTGGGCTGAGGTGGAATAGATTTTTACATCTACGCAAAGAGGATCACTCTCTCAAGATCATGCAAAGTCGTTACTTGAATTCAAATGTTCTATACCCTTCCCAAGCACTCTTTAACCCAGAGTCCATCTTTAGATCGCACTATACAAAGGAAACAAAAGCAAATCTCTAACAACCGGATATCATTTACAGACGCTCAAAGTAACCCTCGCTCTCGAGCATGAGGATGATCTCGTGAACAATGGAGCGAACGCTCTGCTTAGAAGCATCAACAACAAGGTTGGCGTTGGTGGGAGCCTCGTAGGGGTCATCGACACCGGTGAAGCCCTTGATCTCACCAGCGCGGGCCTTGGAGTAGATGCCGCGCTTGTCAGTGGACTCGCAGTACTCGAGGGGGGTGTTGACGTGGACGAGGAAGAAGTTGCCACCGGTGCCCTGGACGGCCTCGCGAGCAGCCTTCCGGGAGTGCTCGTAGGGAGCAATGGGGGCGGCGATGACGGCGGCACCGGCGCGGGTGAGTTCACCGGCGACGAAGGCGATGCGCTGGACGTTGGTGTGGCGGTCCTCGCGGCTGAAGCCGAGCTCGGAGGAGAGCTCGTGGCGGACAGTGTCACCAAGGAGGAGAGTGACGGAGCGTCCACCCTGTTGGTTGAGGGTGACCTGGAGAGCACGAGCGATGGCGTCCTTGCCAGAGTTCATGTAACCGGTAAGGAAGATGGTGAAACCCTGCTGGGCGCGGGGAGGGCTGGACTCGCGCAGGATCTTGACAACCTCGGGGTAAGAGAACCACTCGGGAATATGAGCACCGGTGCGGAGACGGTTGCGGAGCTCAGTGCCGGAGATGTCGAGGGTCTTGGTACCAGCAGGAACCTCGTCCTTGGGCATGTACTCATCGGTGTCGGGGAGGTAAGTGACCTGCTGGAACTCAACAACCTCAATACCGAGCTCGGCGCGGTACTTCTCGACGGCGTGCTGAGCATCGTAAGGACCGTAGAACTCCTCGCCCTTGGAGTTCTTACCGGGACCAGCGTGGTCACGGCCAACAATGAAGTGGGTGGCACCGTGGTTCTTACGGATGATAGCGTGCCAGAGAGCCTCACGGGGACCACCCATGCGCATGGCGAGGGGCAGGAGAGCAAGGGCAGCCATTCCGTTGGGGTAACGGGGGAGAAGGGCCTGGTAGGCGCGGACACGGGTGAAGTGGTCAATGTCACCGGGCTTGGTGAGACCGACAACGGGGTGGATGAGAACATTGGCCTGACGGGCGCGAGCGGCGCGGACGGTCAGCTCACGGTGAGCTCTGTGCATAGGGTTTCTGGTCTGGAAGGCGACAACTCGGGACCAGCCGAGCTTGTCAAAGTGAATGCGGATCTCCGCGGGGGTGTCTAAAACAACGGCGTTAGCTCTGTTCTTCGGTTGCGCTCGGCAGTGGTTGCAACGTACAGCGAAGGCCGACATAGTCGTAGTGGTTCAGCCTGTTGACAGCCTCGAGCTTTCCACCGATGTAGTACTCCTCGACCTTGGTGTTCAAGTACTTGATGGCGGGGTGCTCTGCGTCACCACCGAAGACGAGCTTGCCCTCCTTCTCCCTGGAAAGAGCAAATCATGTTAGCATATTGCGCAATTCTCGCCCACGCTGCATGTGCCATGTCCTTGGCGAATCCAGCGCACCCGCTAACCCCGTTATGCGAGAGACCAAGCGAATGCGGAGTGCCAAGGACGGAAGCGGCTGCTAAAAATCTAGAAAAAGTAAAAGCCGACTTACTTATCGGGGCGGTAGATGTCGTCAATTGTGAGGATGGCAAGGTTGCGGTCATCGCGGAAGTCACGCAGGGTGACACGGGAACCAGGCTTGAGGCCGGCCTGTTCAATTGCTGACTTGGAAGCATCCAGAGTGATGGGCATGGAAAAGAGGTTGCCATCGGCAAGACGAGATTCGGCGACGACGCTAGATAATCCCCACCATTAGCGAAACCGGTCTGTTTCTAAGTATCATTCCCAAATTGCGTTGTTGGCGCGGGGCATTTTTCTCGAGAATAGAATGGCCCCGCGCAAGGCGGGATGGGCTGATTGGGAGAGAGGGGCGCATACCCGTCGTAGTCCTTCTGGTTCATGAAACCTGCGCCGCGTCAGTCTTGATTCTCAAATTTTGTGAGGGCCCGTGAAATCAAAGATCGGGATAGAGAAAGAGTAAACTCACCCTCAAGAGGACTGAAACCACCGTTCATGATCAATTCGAGATCGCACAGCTGGCGCTCAGTGAGGACGATGGCGGGGAGAGTGGCGGCCTCGGCCTCGAGCTGGTCGTGGCGGGGGGCATCGCGGGCGACGAGGTCCTTCAGGACACCACCGTGAGGAGTGTTGGCCATTGTGAATAGGCTGTGCTTCAAGGAATGAAAATGAAACGGAGGGAGGGAGAGGTGTGGGAGAGAAGGAAGAGGGTATGAACAAGTGGGAGGGGCACCGCGAGTTTAAAAAAGATGGCGCAAAAGGGCCGAGCCAACAACTGCGGAACCAGATTTGATAATTCAGGAGAACGATTGCCTGGATTCCTTGCTCGGGCCAGCCAAGTTAACTGCCGGCCTGGCCTGAGAGTGGGGAGCGATGTCGTCGACGCCTACGAGGTTATCCTGACTTCCTGTTCATCTATCCTCCTCTACGGCGTGTCTACAGCGTAGTCTAGATTAGACTACAGGCGAAACAATAGTGATACTCTTACAAGTTTGGTGCGCATGTCGCATCATCAAAACTGCATAGCAAGCGGTTACTCTTCTCTCGAAATCCCGGACAATATCCCAAGGGCCGCACCGCAGCAAGGTCAGATAAATTGTTCTCAGGAGACTGCATGCTCGATGGCAGTGTCGCGATAGCCATGATTTTCAGGGGCGGGGGTTGATAATTGTCAGACCAGAGCATCGTCGTCAGCAGGGACAATTTTGATACATGGCCCGAGATGAGTTGCTCGAGTGTAAGGTTCCTTGGCATGTGGTGGTTTATCTCGTGCATGCAGCATGGGGCAAGGATCCTGGGGTGGTTAGGTTGTATTGATTGCTCGGCTTGCCCTAACAGCCTCAACCACACTTCATCCCCATGACATCTGTAGATACTTGGTAGGGCAGCCGTCCATTCCAACGGCGGAGAACACGGAGATATCCAAGGAACTATGACGATGATGAAACAGGACAAGAGCATCGGGAACTAAGCGCGCCCCAGTTCACCCGTCGCTCGCAATTCTTGTCAGGAATGTCGTGCTCAACTAGTCCACATCCAGGTTAGCGTCTTCTAAGCCGATCTCGCAGACTCCTGCTCGAGTCCTTCCACTCCTCTAGCCGTATCAAGCATCCCGATGTCCTGGCGTCTTGACATCTTGACTCTTAATGAGAGGCTGTCCTTGTGATCTACATATCTTGTGCCTGTATATCAACGGGCTGCGTAAGTCCCCCTGAGAATCAACGCTTGCGCTGCGCCATGGACCCACCCATTACGTTGCACATTTGATACGAGGCGAACACCACGAGCCCTGATCTTTATACCCCGTACGAGGGCTAGGCCGGCGGAAGTGCCAGTATCTACCAAAACCGACCGTTGTCTCATGAGTCCAGCCCATCATCGAATTAGGAGAGGAGTAGGGAGTAGATACCCCTTTCTGGCGAAGGCGAGTTGCAGCTGGCAAGCCTCACTACGCCAACAACATTGCATGACGACGCTGGATCATAGGACTTTGAAGACAATTCTATTTCCATGCCTAGATGCAGTTGAGTCTCGTTGAAATCGTCTACATTATTGTACCTGATAACGCCCCCTAATTTGTACTTCTTGGTACTCGTCGAATTTCGCGCTTGATGCAGACTTGTCGCGCAAGGGCAACATTCCTGACCACACATACTAGTCCATTGGCCCAAACGACCAGCAACTAGCTTCGAATACTTGACAAGATGGCAGCTGTCTGACTGTTCCTTAGATACATGGCTTCTATGCTGAATCCGAGGGAAGACTTACGAACCACATGGGCACGTGAGTGTCCAAGGCCGAGTCAACGAAAGATCTCAACGACTTAGCTATCTACGCGGCATGCCTCACCCTATGGCAGTAATTGAACATGGACAGTACTCTAAGCTCCCCTTCTTACATTCCGCAGTGCCTCATTCTTGTCTAAAGCCTGGACCATCTCCAAGTCTGTCAACAAGTCTTGGCCTCTTCAACGCCAAGAGATAAGATCGATAAGCTTAAGATCGACCCACTAACCGTGTTCATCAAAGGGCTGAATTGATGGCGCAAGCGAACACCAAAATCACATCTTCACTAACCCGCAACGTTAATCGTCTAGCCTCGATTACCCCAAGTTCTCGAAGTTCTCGAAGCTTCAGCTCTACGGAGTAGGGCTGAGCACAAGAGTCTCAGTCAGCTGAGCAGCAGGCCACGATCACGACAACTCCGCCCAGCCTTACGAAATCGATCATGGCCGTCAGCCTCGTCTAGTCACGCTCTTTACGGTGACACAACCGTGACCTAGTTGCTCTAGATAGATAGGTCCACATCGCATTTCTAATCCATTACCGCGGGGTACTACGGAGGATACCCCATCACGACATCCGTAGGATTCGTGACGTGCGTTCGTGCAGGCGAGGGGGCGAGGATTGCGAGCTTCGGCTTAGTGGTTACCCATCGCCTATGCTTGGCATTCAGAACGACTTGCCGTACCGCTTGGGATAGCACCCTTGCGTGAATCCCGCAAGATGCCAGTAAAAATGGTAGAGTAATGGTCGATCACATCCCGATGATGCGAAGGTTCATGTACCGGTGGCTGTACGAACGGTCAATTTGCTAGGCACATTGGTGGTGGGCTCCTTAGTCTTCTTTTCAGGGTTCAGCTGCCTAAGGGTCGGAGACGGGCCCGGAGATGAGGGGTAACTTGTAAGGCAAGGGCGATGGCGTTTTCTTCCCACTCGGAAATAACTCGTGGGTTTGCTGGAACCAGGAACTTAGGCTCTAGAGACCGATTCTGATTCTCCGTGGAAAAGGTGGTTGCCCCACTTACTTTGACGAGGGCACACCGAATGGAAGATTATTCAAGGTGCTCCGGTACGCAGAAACTGTCTACCGGAGAAGTGGGAAAGAGTTAATTTGAGAATCTATCATTTATCATGCTATTCATTATTAGGGTGAGTTTGGTCCACATAGTAACCCGGCCAATCCGTCTATACAAACTTCCAGAAGAAGCTGGATTGACATGAAGATGCTTTTGGTCGCCAACAAAATATGAAAATATCATCAAAACAGATAATCATAACGGCATTATTTCCGTAGTAGCGCCGATGTGACAAAGACAATGAACTGTGTAACCTCGCTAGACAAGAGAACCAAACGCCAGTAAGATGCAACTCGAAACAAAACACGGTACCACGCGCACTTAAGCGGTGGTGAGCTTGCTTTTCAGGGCTTGGGACAAAGCTTCCTCCTGGCGCTTGCGTTCCATGTCCATCAAGAACTGTGCGTACTTGGATCGAGGGTTGTGGATGCCGCATTCGGTCTTTTTCTGACCCTTCCAACGGCCGGCACGCTCGTCTTCACCCTCCTTGACGGGTGATGTGGAGTGGTAGTCGCCGATGCTCTTGTAGCCCTTGTCGAGCAGCTCGTTGTAGGGGACATCGTTTTCCTTGACGTACTGCTTGACCTGATCGAAAGTCCAGTTGGCGAGAGGGTTGATCTTGATGAGGCCGGCTTCATCAACCTCGATGATGTCCAGGTCACCACGCTTGCCTCCTTGGCTACGTCGACGGCCGGTCAGGACGGCGTGGACGTTGAGCTCACGGTAGGCGCGCTGGGCGGGCTCGACCTTGGCCACCCAGTCGTAGAGCTGGTCATTCTTTTCCCAGAGACGCTCACCATGCTTCTTGGCGAACTCTTCCTCCGTCTCGGTGCCCTGGGGCCTGTAGACGTGGATGTGCTGAAGCGGGTACCTCTTGCGAACATTGTCGACGAGCTGGAGGGTTTCGGGGAAGTGGTGGAGAGTGTCGAGGAAGATGAGGTTGACCATTTGAGGACGAGGGATGGACAGCTTGGAGAGCATATCCATGATCACCAGACCTGTAAGACCAAAGGCGGTGGTCTGGAACAGGTGAGGCAGAGAGGTGACACACCATCTGAGGACATCTATAGGAGATTAGATATTGTCTTGATCAAGTAAATCAAAATAAGAAAAGAACTCACCCTGAGGTTCAAGGAACTGAAGTTGTCTGTTGAGGAATTGAAGGTGAGGCTTGGTGAAGACAATCTCTGGAAGATACTCTTCGCTTGAGCCACCACTGACATAGCCCGACTCGGTAGAGTCCCTCAAGTCCGCAGTCTCGGAGTCGGAGGGGTAGTTGGATTGCATCTTGGACGGCATTGTGTCTTATACAGCCCTAGATCAATGTGTTTATGGTTGTAGTGGGCTTGTTTTCTGATTGTATTGTGGCGGTTGGGGTAGTAGAGTAGTGGAAGAGGCGAGAAAAGTGCCAGAGCCCCTCTGATATAGGAAAATAAGACAACAGGGGCAATCACGACATCATCGGCAGTTGTGAATGCCCGTACTCTCAGGCTTTGTCCTAGAACTCTTCATAGAAACCGCCGGGACCGCAAGGAACCAGAGCAGACACCTTAGGCATCAATCGCACGCAAGAAAGACGGGCTGTGATTGGTCAAGTGTGCTGAAAAATTAAGAAAGTTCGATCACGCCATAGTGCGCTTCTGGTCTTTGTCGTTTCCTGTAGCGAGTGCATTTGTTCCATGTTGCTGATAAATCCGTCCATCCCGAAGCCCTTCCGGCGCCCTGGAAAGCTGGAGAACTGTCCTCGGAGAAGTGAGGCTTATCGCCAGGGAAGTCGATTATAAATTTTTATTTCCGGTCATGGCTCCGGCTGCTAAGCTGGAAATGCAATGTTTCGTAAGCCGGTAGAGCCTGAAAGGTGTTAGCTACTTGTGACGAAAGCGCAGGAACGCTCGAAAACAGGACATACTCAAGACGTAGTAGTGTTTCTGGCAGTACGTAGCTCTCGGGTGTCATCATGATATGTCATCTTGATGCCGTGCTCAGGGACCTTTCAGGGCGATTGAAGGCTCCCCACTTGGGCAACCCGGGGTTTGCAGAACTTGACTCCATATTTCTGGCCGGAGAACGGAACGGCTTGTCTATCGGCCCGGATTTGCGCCGGAACGGGTACGTAGGTGCCAAGTCTGACCTGGCTGCCTTAGTGCCTGGGGCAGTAACACGTGCGAATTTGGCACAGAGGCTGAGAAACGACGAGCCAGTATTATTGTTCGAAGCCCTTCGTCACATCTCCTTCTCGCGCTATCAGAGGGCGAAATTTATCTCCACGGGCGGGCTCCGTTGATCCCTGTGGCTATTTGTGATCTGTCTCCTTGTCCCTCGAGCGATTCCCCCGCATTCCTGCATCTCGCCTCCGACATGTCATCGCCCAACCCCGCGGCAGCGCGTCCTGCCCGCCCCGTCATGCGACAGAGGTTCTCCAGCAGCTCCTTCATCCAGGATCATCAGCAATACAAGGCTCCCGCCCCCATTACCCAGACTATTGGCAATGTACTCGAAAGTGGCAGCGATTCGAGCACTTCGCCGATTCCTCGCGCGGCCAATCCCATCTCCCCGGACCCCAAGAAGGTGACCGATAGTGGCATCGTCCACAGCATCTTCCAGCACCGAGATGGCGTTCTTCCTCATGGGACTCCAAAATTAGTTGCCACGATTTTTTACAAGAGTTCCGATCCAGTGCATCCGCACCTTCATCCTGACTCCTCACCACATGCTCGCCCTGGTGATAAACTTCCTCATCCCATGGTACCTGTCGGTTCCGCGCCAACTCTCGACATCGAGAAACTCCCGCGCGAGCCTCCCGCGCCGGAACCCGAACCCCTAGATCACTTGTACGGCCCATACGTGTCACAGCTGTGCTTGACCAATTTCCTGCAGATCATTGAATCTCTCCCAATCCCGCATCAGCGTATGAATACTTCACACCGCTGTCTTGATACGCAGGAACAGCCTCGCATTGTTGAAGTCACCTTTGCTCCTCCCCCGAACCCAGAATACCTTAGCTTCGAAGACCTTAGGAAGCATGAGAGCATATGGCGATTTGAGAGGGAGTGGAATGTCGAGGTGGTGCTGCAGAGGGAGAGCGCCTTCCGCAGACACAAGCGCTTGGTTGTTTTCGACATGGATAGCACTCTGATCAAGAACGAGGTCATTGATGAGATTGCCAAATCCATTGGTGTCGAGAAGGAAGTTTCCGTTAGTATTCTAAATTGCGTTACTTCTGTGCCTGGTTCTAAACTTGATTGATAGGAAATCACTGAACGCGCCATGAACGGCGAACTCGACTTTTCCGCGTCCTTGAAGGAGCGTGTTGGCTTGCTAAAGGGAGTTCCCGCGGACGTCTTTGAGAAACTCAAGTCAGTCATCACCATTTCTCCAGGAGCCAAGGAATTGTGCAGAGCTTTCAAGAAGCTTGGCTGCAAACTGGTTGTAGCGAGTGGAGGGTTTCAGCCACTTGCGGAATGGTTGGCTGGTGAGCTGGGCATCGACCATGCCTTTGCCAACCATGTATGTTTCTACCCTTCTACTTGCTTACTATACCCAGGTTTCGACATAACCTAGTAGTATCTTGACTAATCTATCCCCTCTACAGCTTGAGGTCGATACCGCATCGCAAACCTTGACAGGCAAGCTTGTCTCAACACACCCGATTATTGATGCCAGTCGGAAACGCTCTCTGCTTCAATCTATTGCTGCGGAGAATGACATTGACATTGCTCAAACTGTCGCGATCGGCGATGGTGCTAATGACCTGCTTATGCTTCACGCCGCTGGGCTCGGTGTCGCATGGCGAGCCAAGACCAAGGTGCAGCTCGAAGCACCCACGCGCATCAACGGCGAAAGCCTAGTGGATGTTTTATACCTTCTGGGGTTCACTGATGAGGAAATCCAGGAGCTTACTGCCTAGATTGCACCTATAGGCGGACTGCTTGAGACCCAGGAAGGCTGGCTAGAGCTCTACACATCTAACCATCTTTTGTCTCTTTGCCTGGAGCAGGTCTCTTACATCTTTTTAAAGGCTTGCCAGCGGGCTCTGCTGAGACAAGCTTTCACGATTTTAAAACCCTCACCATATTTCCAGAATCTTCTTGGCGCACGTTGCTGGGATTCGCGGGCGACCGCATCATGTTGAACACTGTTTATGGACACAAGACATGGATGGGTTGAGCGTAGGTGTAACTGGGGGCAAGGATGGGGTAGGGTAAGATAGGGACGGGGCGTACATATGGAATTTAGTCATGGCTACATGTTGTCTACACTTGAAAGATCTGCAAAGAATTGTTTTGGAAAAGGATATGTGTTTTATCTTAGAGACTTTAGATCTGGTAGGAGGAGGCGGGCAGGAAAAATACCCCGCTACAGCTTAAATGAAGTGAGGGTCAAGCTCCTAATATATATCTTGGAACTCCCCACGGAGTTTATAGAACTAATAATCTCGTGTTGAAATATCCATTGTATGTCCATAATTCAATTATCCTCAACCCGTTAATACAAGACGCCTCATGATAAATGATCTTCTCGCAACCAAAACCAACAGTTTCTCTAACCCTGCGCCGGAAATATTGAGATGATTTAAATAAAACGAAAAAATGGTTACCGCGTCGCCTCGTCTACCGGGATTGCGCTAGGGCTGACTTCAGGAGCGCCGGCCCTTCTCTTCTTCAGGACGTTCTCAATGAAAGCTTCACCAGCCTTGTAACTGCTCCTGACTAGCGGACCGGAGGCACAGTAGAGGAAGCCCATGTCGAGAGCACGCTGGCGCCAGAGCTCGAATTGATCAGGGGTGACGTACTCGTGCACTGCCATGTGGCGCTTCGTCGGGCGCATGTACTGACCGAATGTCACGACGTCGACGTTGACTGCGCGGAGTTGACGGAGCGCATCCCAGAGCTGCTCTTCGGTCTCGCCAAGACCCAGCATGAGCGAAGTCTTTGTGATGAGCGTGGGCCTAGCCTTCTTAGCGGCCTCGAGAACACGGATAGATTGCTGGAAAGTGGCGCGACGGTCACGGACGTGTGGCGTCAGGGCCTCGACAGTCTCAACGTTATGCGCGTACACATCCAGACCAGATCGGGCGACGACCCCGACCATCTCCAAGTCCCCAGCATAATCACCGGTCAAGCATTCCACCAGGATGTTGGGCGCCTTTTGTTTGATCTTGATGACTGTCTCCGCGAAGTGGCGAGCACCACCATCAAGGAGATCGTCACGGTCAACACTCGTCAAAACCACGTACCCCAGCCCCCATCGTGAAATAGCCTCAGCGGTATTCTCCGGCTCATGAGGGTCAAGCGGCGGCGGCGCGCGCGAAGTCTTTACACTGCAGAACCGGCAACCTCGTGTACAAGTATCACCCATCAGCATAATCGTCGCAGTAGCAGCGGCCTTGTCGCCACCACCCCAGCAGTCGGAGATATTCGGACACCGCGCTTCCTCGCAGACAGTATGCAGGTTAAGGCCTCGAAGGTCCTTCTTCAAACGCTGGTAGTTCTTCGAATCGGGAATCGGTGTCTTCAGCCATGACGGTAACCGGGTCATTTCCTTCTTGCGGCCGGCCGGTCCGACAAGGGCGGTTTTGAGAGCGTATGCTTCGGAGGGATCGAGGGGGGCATTGTCGCTTCCGCCAGAGACAAAGTCTCCAAAAGATGGTCCAGCGTTGAGCTTGTCCGTGAATGTTGTCCGTTTCTTGCCAGGTGGTGCTGAAGCTCCGCCGGTGGCGGACGAGGGATCTGTAGTTGCGTAGCCACGGTAGCTAAGATAGGGAACGCTCCCTGTTTGAGGGGCTGTGACCCGCGAGGACGAGTATAGAGCTCTGAAACGATTTGTCGCAGCAGCCATGGTAATTATTGTGAAAGTGATGTTGTTGCAAGAAGTTTGAATTCCGCGGGAAACCATCGCAGATGACGGGACCCAGGCTAGTCCGTATTAGGTAAGCTTACTTCGCCGAGCTACGCCCTATACATAGTCCCCGCTGACAAGACTATGAGCTAGGTCATTGATTATAAGGTTGACGTGATTGGATATTAGCTATCACTTTGATTTGATACGTTAGGTATCGATGATTAATTACATATTATCAACTGCGGCATGGATATCGCACGGATCAGTTAGATGGACATCGCCCGGTAGCCAGGGGCGAGAAGGAATAGAAAAAGATAAAAGAGAGAAAGACCGCATGAGTAGGGATAGAAATGTCGAGATAAAAGGATGGCTGAATCAACGGCAAGGTCTAGCTAGTCTAAGTATTGGGTCGCTGAGGTAAGAAAACAAAGGGAAAGCAAAGGAAGGAGTAGAGAGCGTCTATGCTTTGGTCTCCAGGACCTGTATTATGACCAAGACGGCCGATTTAAGCGCCTCATCATGCGGGCCGCGAAGAGTGAATAGTAAGTTATCCACAATTGAATCGAGGTCTTCAAAAAGTTTGCTGCCTCGAGAGCCGAGGATGTGGTCTCGGACACGCGACGGCTGTGGTTGGGCAAACTTCATCCCAAGAATGGAATTGGCCTTCTCTGGCACGGTGTCTAATCTTGAGATTTGTGAACGAAGATGCATATTGGCTGTCTTACGGCTGAGTGATGGCAACGAGAGGAGATAATTCTTCGCGATCAGCACGGCACAAAGAGAATCGAGGAGGGATTGAGGAGCATTTGGGAATATTTGGCGGAACGGGCGTATCAAAGCTCGTTCTTGGTTATGCCTGAGAAATACCACAACCGGAGAAGTCAATCGGAGCATATTTTGTGGAAAGTCCTTGACTGAGTGCTCGAGTTGGTCGATCGTCCACTCATGATCCCATAGCTTCTCTAGTTCTTCCTTGTCGGATTTGATTGAAGGGGCGCGCGGTGACTGTATTATCTCAGGCACAGGAACAACCTTGGGTGGAGGAGGTGGCCTCGGTTCTGTCTCTGCATTGTTCCCATTATCTGTTTCCGAGCCACGGTTGTTTGTTTTGTTGACGTTTCCTGGAGTCACGGAATATGAGTCAAGTGTGCCCCGATCACTGCCTGGACGCTTTGAAAAAGAGGGCGGGTTATGTGTTGCATATCCACTGTTAAATGTTTCTAGAGGTGTATCAGGACTAAAGGCCGAGACCTCTGGCAGACTGTGATCTGGCGTAGCGGGTATGGTGTGCGTTGGAGTAGGGAGCGAATAACTCATTGCCGGTGAAGATTGTCGAGAGATATCTACCAGCTTGGGCTTCATCATCTTGCTTTTCACAGCAAGGACCTGGCATGAGAATTAGTATTAACCACAGATTTTACCGAAGATGAGTTGAAATACCGCGTCATTATGTGCACGTTTCCAATCTGGAATGAACGGGCTTTGTTGGACAATCTGGAACTTTCTCCGATTTGAGACATTTGACTTGCCAGCCTCATCCCCCGCAAACTCCATAGGAGCGCCTTGAAGCCATGTCTCGCAGTACGACAGGCTGCTAGGGACCCAACTGCCCTCACTGGAAACAGTACCTGACCTGCTCCTCTGCGTCGCAGCAGATGACCCGGAAAAGTCTCTCTTTCCAGAGCCTACATCTGAGCAGGTCGCAGGTGGTGACATGCATCCCGAATCGGTTGCTGCAGGGGTAAACGGCCCTTTCCGTAATTCACATTGTCTGACAAAGGTCGAGTGCGCCATATGTACATTAGTGGCTTCGGCCTGTTGATGATGACCGGATGGATCAGTTGCTGGGGTCTGATGGGTGCAGCAGTTGCATGATGCTGCTTGAGCAATACAGGCGCAATCTGCTTCTCGATCGCTCTCAAATCCGGACGTCGGTTTGGATGAGAAGTACGTAGATGCAGGCGAAGCTTGTGAGGGTTGCGAGTCGGAAAGCGGTGGGCTAGGAAGAAGTCCGAATGTCTCTAGGCTACTTGCCACGAGGTCCTGATCTGATTGCCATGCTCGCAATGTTCGGATCTCAGGAGGCCGTGGAATCACTCTGGACTCGTGGGGAGCAGGTGAGTTGCTATCAGTGGAGGGTGACCCTGGTAAGCGAAGCTGAAAAGGCTCTTTCATCTTGCGCACCGAGCGAAAAGGCGAGATACAAGCGGCGGTCCGGTCTATTGGGCGTCTAGGTTGTGACATGGTAGATTCGGATTGTTCGGAGCGCGGAGATGTCGAAGGGATGAATGAGAGGGAGCTCTGCGGCTGCTGTCTCTTCCAAGGCTGGACATTGGGAGAGTAGATACTTGGGGAGTATCGTGGAGAAGCTAGGTTGTTAGGGTAAGGCGTCTGCTCCTGGCCTGTGAGACTATAGGTTGGGACGCTTCTGTTTACGTATGTTGGCACAGGGCTCGCAGTCACGGTGTGATGACGCTGATGACCGTAGTAAGGCCTGCTATGCGAGCTGGCCGTCTCGTAATCCGTCGAAAACATGGCAAGTTCAACAAACGTTCAATGATATTAGGTATTAAGTCAACTGCTCGGCCAATAAGGGCGGAGGATGAGGAAGGAACCAGAGTAAGAATTCCAGGCCAGGACGGGCGTAGATGCGGCCAAAGAGGCCTTATACTACGAATAGGTGAGATTAACAAACACCCCTTGACAACCTTGCGGTGACAGTACGCCAGACATCGGGCATGCCCATGGCCCCTTCCAGAGGAACTCTGGAACATGAGCAAACTGCGAAGGGCAATCTCCACTGTCCTTGCATTCCAGAGAGAGGCGAGGGCCGATGATTGGTGAAAGCCTGCAGGTCGTTGGGCAGATGTTCGCATAGAAACGTGGGTGATGTGCAACCCAGGGACTTTGCATATCGTCATCACAGAAGTAATGAGACATGCAGGAAGCGCGCGAATCAAGAGCGAGACCCCTAGAGAGGACACTGGGGATAGCGTCACAATGCCTCTCTTCAATAGAGCCGTTGCACCGGGCAATCACAAGGTGCAGCCCCTGGGGAGGGCCCCTTGCTTCGGTTGCTGTGGGTGCAGTTGCACAGTGCCCATGCTTAGAGAGGGCGATTGATCTCTTAGCATGTGCGCGGATTCCAATCGGGATGTGGCGGCGGCAAATGGCCTCTGCTATTATTGGGGCTTGAATTCCTTCTAGAGGCACAGACACTCAATTGCTTCAGTCAAGTTCTTGATGCGGGCTACCCATTGTTGGCGTTGGTGCTGACTGCGGAGCACTGGACAAAACCTGGATAGTGTAGTTAGCGTGGGCAAGGTAGGCTGCTGTTCCAAGATAAGCTGTTGTGCTAAGATGAAGGAGGTCAAGGGACCAGGCTTTCCCTTCCGCAGGGTTGATGATCAAGAAGTTGAGGTCATCAGCACGGAGTAGGTTGTCTCAGAGGGAGAAAGCTCAGGCACGTGATTTAACGGAAAGTATGCAAACAGTGCAAACTCTTATCGCCGAGCAAAAAAAAAGTGATTCTGATAGGAATCGGCCAGTGTCGACTTTTTGCGAAACGCCTGACTCCAAGTCCTATACCGCTCCTAATGCTCTCAGAATGCTTCGTCGCGTCGACCGCGACGTCCGCGAAAGTTCCGGCCTCGGCTTCGCTAAGAGATGTTGGGATTTGTCTTCATGAGCTTCAGCCGTCATCGACTCTCCGATCCACCTTCAAGAAGAGCTCAACTACCCCGAATTGTTTGGCCGTGAGCGCGTCGCACGTGTTTGCTGCGCAGTCTGAAAAGGCAATTGTGCATGTATATAGCAGGGAGAAGGGCAACCAGGAAGCCACTGTCCCATTCCCCGAGCGCATTCGCAGCATTGCGATTGCAGGGTCGACGAATGGCGACATCGTGATTCTGGGTACAGAGGGCGGCCGCCTGATTCTATGGGAAGTTTGCACGGGACGCCAAGTTGCTACCGTAGCATCACATCTACGCCCTGTTACCTCGGTTGTTGTTGATCCCAGCTCGAACTTCATTCTCTCTGGTTCACCGGACGCCATTATCCATGTGTGGTCGTTGGTCGATCTGCTATCTTTCACAAAGCCTCCTTCAGGTCGGGACCAACAGCCTCCGAACTCGCCCATCCGCACGTTCTCGAATCACCGTGCAGGAGTCAGTGCCATTGCAATTGGACACAGCACAGGGAGATACAATATCGTTGTCTCTGCAGCTCAAGACAGCACCGCCATTGCTTGGGATTATAGGACCGGCCACGTTTTGCGAAACTTCCTCTTGCCGTCTAGTGCGGTTTCCATTGCCCTCGACCCGGTTGATAGAGCATTTTATGTCGGATACGAGGACGGCAGTGTGCAGTCAGTAGACCTTTACAAGGAGCAAACCGTCCAGCATCCTCTTCACGACCCGTCATTACAGGCTACTCCAGCACAGGCCTCCGCCGAGGACCGCTGGCTCCCACCAACCGGCGACAGTGGCGCCGCACATGCGCTTGCGCTTTCTTATGACGGCATGACCCTACTTTCAGGCCACGAGAATGGAAAGGTATATTCCTGGAATGTCGGACGACGAAAGTATGCCTCAACGCTAGCGGACTTTACACACCCCGTCACCAACATTATCATGCTACCTCTTGATGGCCTATATAAGCAGGCCGCTAATCCGAAGAGGATGGCGCACACGATAGTCAAGCCGAGATACGATCATACACTCTCAGAAAACTCACAGGTCGCGGGTGCTGTCCCAGCAGACTACGAATTCAGCACACATATACTACGCTCATCCTCGTCCGATGAGACATCTGAGTCCGACTGGTTCATGAACGCATTCTCTCACTCCTCTTTCCCCACATCTATGCTGGAGCAGGGTCTGGCCGAGCTAGCAGCTATGGGCCAGCCTGGAACGACTACCACATCCGTCCCATCCATGAACGTGGCGATGGAGATCGATACCCCCGCCAAGGATTCACAAATTGCCTCATTAGAAAAAGAAATCGCTACTCTCAAACAGAAGGCTTCGGTAAGCGATAATGCTCGGCAGTTCAGCACCGATGAAATCACGAAACTCCGTTCAGACCTCGCCAACCTCCACGATCATATTAACGAGCTCAACGCGAAGCAGGAGCAATCACAGCGGGAGAGGGTACGGCGACAAGCCCGCAAGGAAGAACGCGCAATCCGCCGACGGGAAGCCTGGTTTGCCGCGGAAAAGAAGGGCAAGAACGGAGATGCTGTGCTCCGTCGGATGGAAGTCGAAGAAAAGTCCGAGACCAGTGGCAGCGACGAGCAGAGCAGTGACGAGCAATAAACTTCTAGATGCCTTTCTTCTTCGTCTTTCCTCCTCGATTTCACTTATCATATTATCAGGAGCGTCTGGCATGTTTCAACGAGAGCATGGGTGACATTCCACGGCGTAACGGGCTAAAAGTTTGGATTGAGTAATAGAGCTCCAAGGAGCACTGGACTTGCATGAACAGCGACGGACGTTGTATATAGACCAACTAGCGATTGATACCACGGCTTATAGATACTTCACTGCAGCCATTCTGCTACCCTCCAACCAGAACCCTATTCAATGTACACCTAGAGTAGAGACCCGCTCAGGCTGTATATTTCAAAGTTGTTTCTGTGAAGCTGGTGGCACCCATACCCTACGGTTATAGTAACGCATTCTTGCTAAGGTGCTTCCATTGCGTTTACTTATTCCAGGAATGCTTCATTCTGGTCAAGGAACTTGCTCTACGAGTCTACAAGAGACTGTTCTAGGCCTCTCCCATCGAAAGACCTCGCAGAACTGACAAGGCCTATAGGTACGGACCGAGAAAACCTCTGATTCTATAGGCTATATACAGTAGAATCCTTCAAAAGCAACAAGAGTCCTAATACCCACTCGAGCCTCCCTCCTGCACCTCCTTGCCCTCCACCTCCTGCACAATCTTCACGCCGGAACTAGCCCCAATACGCTCAGCCCCAGCCCTCAACATCTTGACACAGTCTGCAGCAGAGCGCACGCCACCACTCGCCTTCACCTTAGTGCCCTTGTCAACCGCCCTCGCAACCTCATACATGAGCGCCACATTCTCGACCGTCGCGCCAGCCCCATTGAACCCCGTGCTGGTCTTAATGTAGTCGGCGCCAGCGACGCAAGAGATCACCGAGCCAGCAATGATCTCGTCCCGGGATAGCTGCGACGTCTCCAGGATGACTTTCAGGCCTACGGGCGCCGGGGTCGCATTGCGCACGCCTAGGATGTCCTCGTAGACCTCGGCATACTGCTTCTCCTTCAGGAGTGGGTACTTGAGGACCATGTCGAGCTCTGTGGCGCCCAGTGCGACGGCCTTGCGGGCCTCGTCTTCCTTCTCAGCGGTCTCGTACACGCCTTCGTGGAAGCCGACGACGCAGGCGACGCCGACGTCTGGTGATGATTGCAGGATGGCTACGGCTTGTTCGACGTGCGCGAGGCGCACGCATACTGTGGCGAATTGGTATGTTGAGGCTTGGTTGCAGAGCTCGGTGATCTGGTCTGCAGTTGCTGTTAATGCAAGCTGGGTGTGGTCGATGGTGCGGTTGATTTTGGCGGGCGTTGGGGTTTGTTCGTGGCTTGGTGATTCTGGGAGTGTGTTCTTAATTGAGGCGATCAGGGCCTCCCACTCCTGGTTGGTCTTGGGAATGGACATCTTGTTTTGTTGGTCTGTTCCAGGATTTTCAGGGTCTAATCAACTGAGCGGAGAAAAAAGTAAACAGCAAGTGGGGGAAACCCGGAGAAATAAAGATCTGGTGACAGGCCGCTGTGGAGTGCCTCCACGTGATATCAAAAGATCGGGATACTACCTCGTTATGTATAGCGCGCCGAGTCTATGTCTGTCCGAGGCCTGGCTTTTCAGTTGAAGAATCAGGCGAGATATGCATACATTCAAGTCCTGTCATCCAAGCCGCTCCAAAGTCTACCCTGCAATCTCTCTTCTGAATACAATACGCTTAACAAACAAGCATTCCTTGGGTCTGTTGGGGCGTCTGTAAAAAGTAGCTTCAATTCACTAAGAAATGAATAATGGGTACTAGATTTGTTCCACCTCTTCCAATTATTTGTCTTCATCAAGCCTTAGCCTCAGGATTGTCCGCCGTGACCTCGTGGTTCACCCGGCGCAAGTCTCGCTTACTCCTTAACGTCTTCCCTTTAGAAGCACGTCTTGCACGAGCCTTGAATATCATCCACTTTTCCAAACTTCCCTGAGCCGAACGAGCCAAAGCCACCGCCGCCCCCAGGGCCGCCGCCACCACC
>RHLP01001126.1:0-16123 GCA_003719405.1 Aspergillus incahuasiensis | reverse complement strand
CCACCCCTACAAGGCCTACCAGTCTTACAAAAAGTTATATAGAACTAAGTTCTATCACCTTAGTATACCTAAGCCAGGGGGGACTGCCTGGAGTAAAATTAGTATGCCCAGAGCAGATTCCTTTCAGTAACCACTCCCAAGGCCGCTCTGACAGGACTGATGGTAGAGTCTTTTAATATTAGAGCAACCACTAGCGCCTATATCAGCCCACTTGGGCCACGCCAGCGGCCTAACTAGTCCTTGCACTTATAGTGTTTAGTTACTAGTAGGTCTTACCTCCCTAGGCAAACATAACCAAGATAACTTGTTTTATTTTTAGGCGTTCGAATATGTTACCTATTTTCACTAACAAGGAAACTAATCTAATACTTTCCTTTTTTTATCCCAACGCGCGAGTCAACACTTTAGCTACTGACTTGGATTAGAGCCGTAAATTAGGGCCGTAGGTGAGCTACATCTCAGCTTCTTTACCCAAAGGCACGTCAATGGAGAAATTTACTTTTTTCTCATCCAGATATAGACTCCATTATTACGACAGATCTTCAACGGTGTACCTCCAGAGCATGATTGGGACTCATTTCTTTGCCCGAGATAGCGTTATGGTCGAAGAACAGTTTCTCAGACAACTGTTTTCTTTGCTGAGGAGTTTCGATCTCGTCAAAGGAGGAATGACAAGTTAGCAAGATTCAGCGTTCATTCGAGGCTGCGGAGGTCTTTTGCGGCTGCAGGATGATGGGCGGGGTGCCCGCTAGCGCCATTACTTACTTTGAGCATGTCAAGCCCCTGCGGATTGAAATAATCTGATCTATAAAGGTGCAAACCCTTCGCTGAAAATGCGTTAGAAGTTTTGAAAAAGCTCTGTTCCGCACCCTCATATAACCATCATGACCGACGCCCATATCCCCAATGCAAAAGCAACGCCCGGATGGCGAGAACTGCCGTACTCAAGAACAAGTTTTGACGATGCAATCAGACTCGCCCCAGTCGACGGCGTGTCACGGCTATACAAGGCCTTTGGGCCACGGGATTGGAGTATACCCCGTACGCACCCCCAAGCTCAGTGCTATTCTTTCACCGTCATTGGGTTATGCAGTCTGACGCAGAAAGCAGATGATAATGGCCCCTCGCTCCACGGAGGTTATCTCTGTTCTCTCCTCATTTCCGGGAGCAGAGAATATGCACGCTCAACAGGTCTATTCGATCTAAACCAGCCAGACCCGCTGAGCATGCATGTGCAATTCCTCGATCTTGCCCCACAGGGACCCTTGCACGTTCGCTTCACCACGTTGAAGTCCGGCTCGCGATCTTCTGTTGTTCAGGGTGAAATTTGCTCTGGACAGTCTACCGCTCCGAGAAAGGCATACGCCCTCGCGATCTGCACAATGGGTAATCTCAACGACAAGGGGGGGATCAGCCTCGAGTTACCCCGGCATGTACTTCCAACTCGTGAAACAGACTGCGCACGCTTGACAGATGCATTCGCATTTTTCACCAGCCCGCCAACCTCTGCCTGTCGCGTGTACACACCCAGGGGCGGGCCAACCCCACTCTGGAGTCCCACTGTCGGCCAGCAGAAGCGCGACCAGTGGGCCAAGTTGGATAACGGCGAGAATTTCCGACTGGAACATCTGGGCTTGTTGGCTGATATTGTGCGCATCACACACCCTCTAGACTTGCGTTCTGCTTTTCCATGACCAATGTGTATTTCTGAATAGGCGCTGACCGCACCAAACAGGTCGCCGCCATCCCGCTAAACTATCAGCCCGAGGGCATGAAATCGCTGATCAAGTTCAACGTCCCTAGCGTGTCCCTGACGTTTGACTTCGTGCAGGACCCGGCGGGCCAGAAAGAGTGGATTTTGAACCGGGGGACGATGAACAGGTTGCAGAATGGACGATTTGATATGGATCTGCTGATGATTGATGAAGAGGGAAAGTTAATCGCGGCGATCAAGCATCAAAGCTTGATGTTTGAGAGGAAGAGGCATCTTGAGAGACAGGCTGCGAAGAAGAAGGATGGGGAAGCGCGGCTGTAGGACGATATTCCTAGCTCGTCTGATATTGACTATGGTGAGCCAGCCGGCTGCGTATAGTATACTCCAATTGCGTATTATGGTTGCGAATAATAGCATTAGGGTCAGAAAGATGTGTCTACGCGGCCAGGAGAAGACGCTGGAAAGCAACTCCCGGTGAAACACCCGCCGCCACACCCACTGTGGCTTTCCAGCTACTTCTTCTACGCTTAAACTCATACTCGCCGCCCGTGTAATCTGCGGTATATATCATTTTGTGTCTTGCGAATGCCGTCCAAGTATACCATGATGGTGGAACTCCGAGTCCTAATTTCAGGAAGAACGTGGCATAGAAAATGGACTCAAAATTTCAACACTGTGCTACTCTATGCAAATAAAAACGACCTGTTACTTCAGTGGTGTTGAAATACCGACAGTGTGTTAGATCTTATGGCCACGCCACCCGGCCAGCTCAGGGCATATATTGTGAGCAAGAAGCCCACACAGTCACCCGTGGCTTCTGCGCAGAGTTTTATGACTACAACTCCGTTTTCAACTAATCATCGCAGTGATAGAATCGTTTTACCTAACTATTCTCCTGTCTCTATATGATGCTAGCTTGATTCTATCACAAGGTCGTACATAGTAGAGGACACCGTTTCGCCAGTTCAAGAGAGGAAACATCCCAAACAAGGGATGTGATATATTTTATGTCAAAAAGCAAGCGAAAGAGTGACAGGCAACCCGATAAATAATAGACGACAAGGATGTTGACACGACACTCCTCGACAAGCGTCTCAGCCTAAGGCTCCAAAAGCCCCTTTCGCATCATCAGTTCCCGGATCCCAGGCTGAACAAACCTGATCTGCTCCCTCGTCAGCCGGAGATGCGCCGTTCCATTTTGCAACAGCTCCGCAAACGTCTTATACTCAATTTCCTTTCCATTATTCTCATCCCATAGCATACCCGGAGCTGGCTTCTTGATCAATTAGATCAAGCAAGACCAGAGCTTGCGGCCATCAATACCTTACGCTCTGAGGCAAATAGCCTCGGAGAGAAAAACCAAAACCCTGAAACTGAGCTGCAGAACTGCGAAACGAACACGCTAACCTTGAACATGAAGTACATAACCTGAGGGAACAGCGGCAGATCACTGCTATCGAGGTTGAGACAGCAAATACGGCTTTACGAAACGAGCAAACGAGAGCAGGAGAGTTTCATGAAAGAACAGCAAACCTAGAGGGAGCTTAGGACAGGCTAAACAATGTTTGGCAGCTCAAGGTTGAGCATGTGCGACTTGCGGATGCAAATTCCAGGCTTCGACATACTAAAAGTGGTGTTGAACAAAAACATATTACTATACAAACACGTTGTGCTGAGTTGAGCATTCAAGCCGCGAACCTTCAAGCAACCCTCGATCAGCAAGCCGTTATAAGAGGGAGGATACCTCGCCGTACAGGGGTAACCAGGTACAGGGGTTCCTCTCGCGAACTGTAAGTCCGACCACTGGATAAGATATAACTCCGCGGGTAGGTGGTAGCTGACAAGGTACATAACAGTGCGGTGTTTCAAAGTGAGCCTATCACCATTTATCAGACTAACCCTATGCCCATGTTTCTTTGGTAGCTGGTCCCATCTCAATTGGAGGGCGTTAGGTACTGCATAATGTATGATGATTGCCGTTTCAGACATTGGAACTTCGTCTTATTATTCCTGCTCAGCATCATCCCCTGTCGCCACCGACAGAAGGAATAAAGACCCAAGCGGCCTGACGTATGTCCAAGAGTCCCCTGTTGCCATTGGTAACAGCGCATGTCGTCAGATAGTCTGGTGGAAGCCAGACCAAACGCTGCTCATTGCGAGTCACCCATCTCTGAAGGACAAGTATTTCATTGTCTTGGTTAATAAAGGGGTCGTTAGGTCGCTGGTTCAGGGAAAGTGAACCATGGTAAGTAGCGAGACAGCTATTACTTAAGAATGACAATATGCTGACTACCCCATCAAGTTGGTTTTTATCTTTCTCAATCCCAGTGGCCGGAACCCAGATCCGCACGGGTTGGTCATCAGATGCAGACGCGACCTTCTGCCCATCTAGTGAGAAGACCACCGCGAGGACTGAATCTGCATGGCCCTGCAGCGTGCGGCATTCCACTCCTGTAGCTGGTTCCCAAAGCCGCACAGTACAGTCATCTGAAGCAGAAACGACTGTTTGTCCATCTGGTGAGAAGGTTACCGCCCGAACTGATACTGTATGGCCCTGTAGCATGCAGTGTTTTACCCCTGTGGCCAGCTCCCAGAGCCACACAGTGTAATCATCTAAGGGCAAGAAGGCCACCGCGAGGACTGAACCCGCATGGCCCTGCACTCTGTAGCCGGGTCCCAGAGCCACACCATAAGGTCAGTTGAGGCTCTAGGTTGAATTAGCTTTACTACGTTGAAGAGAAGAAAAACCAGGGATAAATAATACATCTCGATCAACGTTGGACAACCCGAAATCAGGGTTGAAATTACATTGCAACGCCGTTGATTCAACCCTATAGACGGCCCATTGGTACAACGCAGGTTTCAGGCTATATGTCAGGAGCGTGCACGGTCCGGGCGTCCCATCAATGATCGCTCTTGCCTGTCTGTCGAGCGTCTTCCATGGTAACGTTCTCATGGGGACAGGGTACGTGAAGCACATAAAGTTGTGGGACGACCATCCTCGGAAACCAGTTCCGAGAGGGGGCCTATTCTGGGTGCCTTTCCTCTTGGCTTGCCCTTCCTTTTGCATCTTATTATCTTCGCATTCCTTTTGTTTGTGCTCCTGATAATGCCGCCTAAAAGTGCCTTCGCCCGTCGCTATCGTGACCCCCCTTTTAATTGTCTGGTATGCGCGGAGGAGGCCAAGTTGCACAACTTCGAGACACTACTTGGCCGCAACAGCTGGAAAGCCTTGTTGAAGCGCAAGAAGAGAAATCCAAGTCACGCTGTTGTCCCATCAACGGAGGTAGAGGCTACGAATATCCCGCCGTCAGAACGGTATCACAGTCCGTGGTCTATGTTCTTCAGAGCTAGTATCTTCCCCAAAGGAGTACCCTCTTCCAGCTAGACCCCTCGACTGACCTCTAAGTAGTCATAGATGACCCTAATAAACGCGGGGTTTTCCTCTCCGGAATAGCCCCTGGCCAACTGATGGATAAAGGGCCCATACCAGTGCCGATCGATCCCTCGATGGCTACACTTAGCTGCTGCACCCCACAGAAAAGTGATTGGACTGTCCACTTTCGTCCAGCGAATATTCAACAGCGAGACGTACACAAAGAAGCCGGCATGATTACTGGTTACTGTGTCCATCCGCACTGCTGGCTTGTCCTGGATAGGCTTTTGGGTCGTGGTGTGGTTCTGCAGAACCTCGCAGCCTACGTGCAAGTCTCCCGAACCTTTTGGAGAAAGCACAAAAAAGAGTGGGACAAAGACCCGTATCACGAGGCCCATGATGGGTGCTGGGATGATCTGGATTCGGTCGATCTCAGAAAACGAGAGGCTCTCTTTGTTGACGAGTCCCGCGTGATTGACCACGAGGACTACGAGGAGATTCTTGAGGACGACAATCCGCCTTCATATTGGAGGACCGGCCACCGTCGTCAACTTCACATTACAGGAGATCCTTTCCGGGTTCCCGCTGTCGACGACTTGATCGAGCGATGTACTGTTGTTGGAAGCCAAAAGCAAAACAAGCGAATGAAGCCTCCAAACTCGCCCATATCGCGACTTCCATTAGAGCTCCAGCTAATGATCATCGACCAGATATATGAGCGCCCATTTGTTCGTGACCGGGTTGAAGACATGGGCAGTTTCCTTGAGGCAGTTGATTGGATCCTACCAAGCTCGTACTGGATACCGCGCTGCAGGCCAGATCTTATCTGGGAAGTGCAAGACCTTGTGGATAGCACAAAGCCTGTCGACTGGGCGGCGCTATGTGTGGGATTGGAGGAGCTTCAGTTGGACCCGAATTGGTGGTGCCGGAGTGGGCTCAATCGTCGTCGGGAGATTGTTGGGTGGATGGCGGAGTTGAAACCGCTGTTTCTTGCAAAGATAGCTAAGGGTGCCAAGGGGAAGAAAAGGGTCGCTATGCAGGAGACTGAGGTGTGAGATGTAAGAGCTGGCTATATCAGTGTCAGAAGGGGCAACTAGCCCGTACAGCACATTGCCCGTCCACGGTACTACTCTCTAGTGTTTGGAATAACAAGAATGAAACTTGATCTGGTAATTAGATTTACGTTGTGGGAAGCTTCGCCGACACGTATTGCAACTCTTGCTGTAATCCCCATGGTATATGTGAGTACATAGGCCCACTGTTTCGGCCAAAGCTTCTCCTGTAGTCATCTACCTTCATACGGGACAACAAATAGCAAAATATTTATGTGAATATCTAGATAGCCTTTTTGATCATCAGATCAAAGGAAGCTTGACTCACTCACTCAGTCATTCAGGCTCAATCTTCCTGATCCGCCAGCCAGTCCAGCAAATCATACTCGGGATCGATGCTGCTGTCTGTTTATTGGTAACAAGGATGTATAAAGCGATTGCCACAATGACTTGTTGACTTGTTGAGTTATCGGACCGGTTTAAGCTCAAGGGATCGTGTATGACTGCCTTTCTCTAAGCGGGGTTCATGGTGTTGGAGGGGATCCCTTAGTTCTTGATGGTAGGGGCCATCTTAAAAACTAGTGGTGTTAACCCTGCATCAGAGGACGCTTTAATAGCGAAGGTTTTGTTGAGGAGAACTGGCTTGGGAATCTTGTTTTTGTATTGGGTATTCTTCTGTTGTATAGTTCTTTTCTTTAAAGTATAAGCAGTATAAGTGGTAGTGCAGGGTTCCATTCCTTACTAGCCACATACTATAGTTTAGTCTAGAACTATGTAATTCCTTGTTTAAGATCTTATTTATCCAGGAGTAAGTGTTTTGTGCTATACGCTGATAGATATCAGATGCTATATCGTATATAAAAACATATTATACTGGCTAGGAAGTTTCTCAGCAAACTATTGTTTAGTGTTCAGGCGTCAAGTCAGAGTTAAGACGACGGAGGAGATGAAGTACAGAATGCCAGTTATTTTAGGGTATCTGAACAGCGGCTTCATGTTGAGGTGTCAATATAACCTACTTAAGTACTTGGTAGGGGCCTTAGAAGAAAAAGGAAAAGGGTTACTCGGACATTTTCTAAACTTTAGATAGGCAGTCATGGACCAGAAGCTTTCCAGGATGTTTAGCAAAAGCAGTCAGAGCCCCAAACCGTTTGCTATACTTGTATCGGTGTATCCCTCCCTAGTTTGTGCGTACATGGGCTTGGGGTCAAAGGGCGAAACGAAGATGCGCTCTCCCACCCCGCAAGCCAGATCTGGATTTCCAATGAACGACCGCCCTAATGCTACGGCCACATCACGGCCCTTGTATGTACTATCATGCATCTGACCCAGCGTTTTGATAAGCGTCACTCAGCTCACCCATTTGGTGATTTTGGAGGAAGCATTTGAAAGTGACTGGTTTGACCTCCGGATACTTGCGGCTGTCAAGATCGCGCTTCAAATATGTCTGCCCGTTTGTGCAGTAGTACTGGTAGAACCTGGACAAATAGTTAATTGAGAGAATCGCAAAACAAAGAAAAAGAAGGAGACTTGCATTGCAATGTACGCAAAGATATTCGATGGATCCATGTTGAAGGTTGCCTGCATGGTTTTATAAAGGTCATCAAGAGATCCGAGGCGTTCAAGCTCTGGCTTTTTGCCATAAACGTCGGCAAAGTCACTGGCGATCTGCTGGATCGACCGGCGGTCGCCAAGGACTATAGTTTCAACAGCGTTAACAATGATGATTGATGCGTGACTGCAACGCAGCGGAAACTTACAATGCTGCAGACCGGTGGCACTAGGGTCGCGAGCCACGGCAGCGACGTATTCGGCAGCAGTATCGTAAGTAGTCGATTCCCAGACCTCGTCACCATTTCCATAGTAGGACAGCTTGCACTCGTCTGCATGCCAAACGCCGAAATATCCACTCCAGAAGGTCTCCATAAAGGCACCAATCAAGACGTGAACTCCCTTGACGTGCTTCTTCGAGTCAAGGTGGGCTTTGACATGCTTCATGGGATCCTTGGCGGGGTGCTGCCCATACTCGAGCTTGGTGAAGTCAAGGCAGTAGTCGCTCGCAATATAACGGTCGACATTCTCTAGTTCGCACGCGTCGACGAGCAACTTTTGACCGTCGGTCATGAGCGCATTGTCGCCCAGGTAGCAGCAGATAACAACGTCACAGCCGCGGACGAAGGTGCGCAGCGCATTCATATCGTCTGAGGAGCCTTGGACAATGCTGACACGAGGAGAGTCGCGGAACTTGGCTGGAAGCTTGGAGGCATTGCGGCAGAATCCCCTGATTTCCACCTCTGGATGGCGGCACAGATTCTTGAGCACCAGGCGTGCAAATTTACCAGTGATGCCGGCGATCCCAATGGTAGATGACATGGTGATGTAAGTTGTGAACTTGGAGGAGGTGAATTGGTCAAGGTTCCCAGCCATGCAGCGGGCGCCTTTTATACAGCTGGCGATGATGATGCCGCGACTGGATATGCCGCTGACAAACTTAGGGTTCCCCTCTCTTCCTTGCAGAAGAAGAGAAGGCGAGCTGGAACAGCCAATCAGACTCCTGGTAGAGGCTACTTCGGATTGAAGCATCCAATCAGACGCACGGTAGAGGCTACTCCGAGATGGAGCAACCAATCAGACACCCGGTACAGGCTACTCCGGGATTAGACGATGATATCAGGGCGCCACATTCAACGTCGACGCACCTGATTCTCACCAGACATCCCTCCACTCCACAACCAGCTGTGCTGCTTCCATGAATAGCCACCACCAGCGAGATAGAGACCGACGAACTGCCGGGAGGAATTCGCACGTCCCTGCCGTGAGTAGATCCTCCATCCGCCTCCGCAGTGCAATAGTCACTAACATTGAATGTCCAGTGCCTCGAATGCCGCGCTCGTAAAGCCAAGGTTGTAGTCATTTGCGCCATTCATGGCTGTGTTTTCAATTAACAGCAATCATATAGTGCTCTAAGACACAGCCATGCGGCCCATGTGCTCGGCATGGTCGCAACTGCGTCTACGGCTCAAAGGTTGCACGCACGCCTCTGACCCGGGAGTACGTCCTCCATCTACCGCTTCACACCTGCCACTGAAGTGCTGATGTTGGGGCAATAGACACCTCACCGCTGTTGAGAGTAGACTCCACATCTTGGAGTCTGCCCTGGGAAGGCTATTCCCCGCCGGAGACATTCAAGCCATCACGCTGGACCTGCTTCATACTGAACCAAATAGTAACCCAATATCGTCTACTAACCAAAAGGACACTTTCGCTCCATCAGAATTCGCAATTGGCGAAAATCCATTGCTTCAAGATCTGTCGTCAGAGGCATCGGCAGGGCTTTCTTTCCCCGATCAAGAGGGCGAACTCCATGCTGGCGCAGGGCCTACTGTCTCAGAGCAAACAGAGTATATCAACAACTACTTTTCCCAGTACCATGTGCTCTACCCCTTTCTCACCGAACATTTATTCCGACAATTCGTTGCCAGCAATCCAGCATCCCCGGCAATCCAACTCTTGATGCATGCAGTGCTAGCAGTGGGTGCATGGGTAACGCCCCATTCGCGCTTGGGTGCGGACAGAGAGCTTTTCGTCAAAGCACAGAGTCAGTTGGATAAAATCCCCTTGGCGCACAGAGCAGATCTTCCCATCATCCAAGCTTTGATTTTGCTTGGAGATCTTGCACAGAAATTGGGAAGCGCGGAGGAGAGTGATCACTACACCGGGACCGCACTTCGATTGGCCTTGAGCATGAACCTGCACGTCGAGCCTCCTGCAGGCGTGGTATCCGAGCTAGACAAAGAAGTCCGTCGTCGAGTGTGGTGGAGTGTCTATTGCGCCGAGAGTTGTTCGGCCAAGCTCTACGGCCGCCCACTGCTCCTCCCAGAGGATGAGTTGATTACAGTGCGTGCAGTCTCGAATATCCAAGAAAAGGTACGTCAGCTGCCCAATTGGTCCGATGCATAGCATTCGCCACACGGACTGTAAATAGCCAGCTAAAAACAGTTCGCACTGCAAGGCACTTACACACTCGAGCACCACACTCCCTCCGCAAACCGACGACACAACCATCTACACCGGCCTGATCCAACAATCGAGCTACCACCGCATGGCAAACAGGATCTACCGCCGGTTCCTGTCGGCCCCGTCTGTAACGCCCGCAGATGTCGACCAGGCCAATCAGACAATCGACGACTGGCACTCCGGATCCTCGTTTTGCGCGCAGGTTGGCGATCGGTCCTCGCGCCCAGAGTGGCATTTTATCGCCCGCCGCCGACAGATCCTGTGCGATCGGAGCCTCCGACTTCTGATTCACCGTCCCTTGCTGCTCCAGTGGCTGCGTTGGAGGCGGCCATCCCCGCCGCAGTCCGCGACCACCACCGCGGCGCCATCACATGTAGAGTATACATACCAGCCAGGACACGGTGATGCAGAGGACTACGCGCACGCTCGGTGCCGCGCCCAGGGGCTGGAGGTCGCTCGGACAACGATAGCCATCATTACAGAATTAATCTCGAACCACCGCTACTCGCAACTTACTCTGGCATTTACACTGTGAGTGCCCCCGTTCCTTTGTTGGGTGGTGGACACGGTTAATACCAGCACACTACACGCGGCTGAAAATAGATGAAAGGTCTTACTTGTTACAAGACTAACCGCATTAACCTGTATTAGATATGCCCTGTTCCATGCACTGCTTGTCCCTCTTATCCTCATGAAAGCCGATCCCTGGTCCACGGTGTCGATATCCTGTATTCATGATATCGAGAAAGCCAAAGAGGTGCTTGCGAATTTATCCATTGAAGATGACGCCCTGACGCGGTACTTTGTTATTCTCCTCCGCCGTCTATTTGACGTAGCCACGAGCAGAGATGATAGTGGTAGCGGGCAAAGTCTACTAGAAGAATGTAGTCAAACACTAGCTCCAGTTGGCGTTCATGGAGTTCAGGGACATGCTAGTAATGACATGTTTGGCAATGAGGAACTGGCGCTACTGGAGAGCACGAGCAGGCTCGGGATGGCGCATCAGCTCAGCTTTTCGGACTGGCTGGACCTTTGAATAATGGGATGAGTTTAAGACATCTTTCAAGGTGATGGCGCTTTTTTGTCTATCGCACAGATGCTTTTTCTACTACTCCGTAAATCTCTTGAAATACTAATTGGACTCTGGTCCCCTATATTTGTTTCCTTGAAGAGATACCAGGCCGTTCCAACTCTGTTTTTCCATGCCGGCCTCTCTGGCTTTACGCTTTGTCACAATAGCCATCCTATATAATATATCTCTTTTTCGGACTACTGTAAAAAACGCCAGGAATCAAGCACCTAAAAGTACATTTTACATATCAAAGCACTGTCCCCAGCCTTGAGGATTATTGTGGTGAGTCTTCACCAAGCAACGGCCCTCGCAGCATTGCGGACAATTGTTGGTCCCGGTCTGACAGCAACGATTCCCTATGGGACTGCAGTAATTCTGGGTCTCTGCGGTATTGAGTAGTACTCTTTAGCTTTCTGATCAGGGCATGTTTGGCGACAGGCGGCGACTTTGTGTGGCGCCTAGAGCAGGTTGCATACCTTTACCGCCGTGCATGATATTTTCAGCAAGATTGTCGGAGGCAGCGTAGTCAAGGTAGAGGTCGAAATTCTCAGCGTTAGGAATAGAAGGTCTCTGCTCTCGCAGGCAGCAAGACCAGCAGTCACCCTGTGTGTCATTATCACCTGCACGGCAGTCCTATACCCTATGACCAGTGCTAGAGGGGTGTGTCTGCGGCCAACATAATTGAACGATAAGGAGAGGTGACACATACCAGCTGTTTCGGATCCTAATAATTACAAAATGTTCATCAGTGCTGCTGGACGAGCCCAAAATGGAAAATCAAGTTCAACTGCTGGATAGACGTACCATGTTATCCGGACAAGCCCGTTCTTCACGGTAGCATGTAGCCAGGCATGTCGCGGGATCAGGGGTATTTTTTAATATGCCCTTGAGAAGGAAAATATTTGGTAAGGCAAGTGACAGCGGAAGGGTGGTGAGCAGCAGAGCAAGACGCATTTTCGGGCTTCTGAAGGAGAAAGCAAATAGTCACTGGGGTACAAGAGGTATCTGGGAACATTGATGGATTTGGATGTGGAGTTGAGCTGTTACCCTCTCGCGGCTGGTGGATTTTATAGGTGCTCTATTGATGAAAGGCCACTGTAGTATCAATCAGACGTAGTAATGAACATAAATCTCCAGGATACTGGAAGCCAGTCAATGACACTTGCATGACGATTGTAGTGTGGTGGAGAGTTTCGGCACCTAGTGGCACGGAAAGTTACCAGAGAGAAGCGATCCATGGGTCTGCTGGTTAAGGCCTGGTCATTTTTGGCAAATTATAGACTGGCCGTCCTCGTTATGTGCCACCATGAATCCAGCCTGCTAGCCCGAGGCCAATACTGTGTACTACTTCTAGAAAATGGATCAGCTTCTAAACCTCTCCGCCGCCTCCAACATCAACTTTTGCCAGGGGTGTGGAGACACAGCTTTCTGCTGTAGCGATGAGAAACCAGAGTCCATCAAGTTAGTGATCTCGCTTGGTGGCCTTGCTTGAACTGCGAACAAACTGCTCGGTCATGGGAGAATATGAGGTACTAGACAAGCTGATAGATGGTATACCACCGCAGGTGTACGCCAAACTGCTGCATATTGATCGTCCAGAAACGAGTGCCTTTCACATGTGTAGACGTCAGATACGTCTAGCGGCTTTTGGTACGTACCTCCCTTTGCGCCTCGTCCCACCCTTTTCCCACATCTCTTCGCAGACCCAGACCTTGTCCACTCATTATCAACCCTCAATCCACCCATCATCACCCTGAAACAATGCATACCACGTCCATCCTCCTCCCACTAACCCCCTACTCCTCCTTCTGAGCCACACTCTCGCTCGCACAATCCCGATCCCCGACGGCTCCGGCGAGATCCTCGTTTCCCCGCCCCCGGACTGGGAAACGCACACAGGCTACCTCCTCGCCTCGGGCCACTAATACTCAACACATGCCGGTGTTGCATCATGACTGATGATTTAGCTAGACCCATAAAGCCCATTCCGTGTCGCGTACGTCACGATATGATGCGGAAGGTAATGTGCAATGCGCAGAGGTGACGACTCCAAGCGAAAGAGCCAGTATTAATGGATTGTCTGGTCACCCGTGCCGCATCAAGCGTAGCAGTTCAATAGACGAGTATATAGGGAGGGCAACGTCAAACGCCGATCTTCTGTGCAGGGCTCATCCGACTATCATGAGCAGAAAGTCAGAAACCCCCATAGTTGGAAAGAACGCATATCCGGCTGGCGAGCTATAGCTACATTTTCAACGTCTCAACTTCCTGCCGCTTCTTGCACATGCCGTAGTGATCTCATGCCGAACAGCCACGACAATATTGTTAGCAGACTGGAAAATTTAAAATCTTGCATAGTAGAGAGCGGCAATGAAAGGCTGAGATTTTGTCGAGCTTATGGGTTCAAGAAGACAGGAGTACGCCAAACATCGTAGTACAAACTCCTGGAACCGAACTGAACTTCTGATACATCATACCTATATGGGCCATTGATTATACTGCTTTGCAAAGTATCAAACGAAAATCTCAACGGTTCTGCTGCGAAGACCTCTACGTCCCCCTGATCTGCGTTATATATTAATGTAATCAGTTAAATATTATACAAGATATCCTAACTGAGCCGGAAGACTAACTGACCCCTACGGGAACCTACAGCGTCGCGCTTTGAGGACACCCGAAGGTTTCCGTAGGGGTCAGTTAAGACACTAGAGATACTAGGTATAGGCTGCGGAGACAGAGATACTAATACGTTTACCATAAAAGATGAATTTACTAGTGTATAGCAAGGTATAGAGAAGGAAATATGTTCCAATCCAACAGGGGAGGTTGTTTCAGCCGATATAATTAGAAATTAAAGATTCAAATAAAAAGAAGGTTCGATATTCTACTATCTTGGATTCCTTACTAAGTTTAGTCTAGTATCTATTGAGTAAACATCTTCATCCAGCAGCCTTATATGCTTAACTAATCTTTATTCTTAGAATGGTGGAGTATAGCACCAGACTTATTGCCGTTTTGGCCTCTTTAGGCTTACAGTCTTAGCCAACATTGATTTGTCATTGAGGACAATCTTTTGTTGAATGAAATATGCAAGCTGGAGAAGAGCCATAGGACCCCCCAACCCTCCGCAACCATTCCTGTATATCTACGCTTGTAAAGATGAAGTGATTTCTTGATTGGTATATCTATTCAAGTGCATGACTGCTTGAGACCTGCTACGGACTGGGAGTGAACATTTAGCTGAGCAATCGTAAAACAAGTAGTATCTTTTTTTCTTTTACCTTGTTCCTGGATAATAATCTATTCCGGGCAAGCTATAACCCATCAACCACTCTCCTTCCCAGAAGTGAAAGAACTCACGGACCAAATCATCACCCACCTATGCACCATACCCCCATGCAGCGCCCTCAAGCACAAGCCCATACGCACCATACTCCGCACCACTCTCCTGCAATACCAGCTAGCACTACACCTACACTGGCACCACACATCTCTCATTTCGCCCTCCGAAATCTGCTTCTCCCTCATGATCCTCCAAGCCACAGCTTAAGAAATCATAACCCTCCACCAAGCCACCCTTGCAACACGGAACAACATCCTCGAACTCCTCTGCGCCGACCAGTTCCGCGCTGGGATGACACTCTGTTACGTTTCTACGGTATACCAGAAGCAAGCACCAACATACAGTATCCCCTCTTTCAATCTCCTACAGCACGATCTCGTGCCCGATATGAAAGACGCAGTAGATCTAGTCAGAGCCAAAACCTTCCGGTTCAGCGGTGACCAGAGGCAGCTTTCGATGACGATTGCATCGTGTGCGTTCATGAGGGCGTTGAAAGAGCCGCTGCGGCGAGAGTGGTTTTTGGATCTGGCAGTTGGCGAGTTTCTAGATTCTTTCCGTTGCCTGGGGCGGGGAGGTATTCTGGCCTTTCCTGCTTCTGCTGCTGATGAGTTTGTTGTGGAGGGTGGTCATCAACCTCCTGGTGTTGATACCACCGAGGCGCCGTTGGGGATGCAGCCTTCCGATGATGGCTTGGTAACACAACAGGAGTGTTTTGGAGAAGTGGTGGATTCGGCCGGGTGGAACATGGATTCTTACAGCAGTCAGGAGTTTGCCGACTTTTTTGATTTTTTTTTGGATTTTGATTGATTGACCTTTGGATAGCTTCTGGGCTTTTATGAGACAGAAATATCTATTCTGAAACAGGCAGCTATAGTAACTACAGGTGCAGTAGATTTGGTGATGAAAATGTCACGCCTGCCCTCTCCAACTCGTACCATTCGCTCAGGAGCATAGCATATACCATGCCCACTCACTCTGTCCTTCAGTCAATTCAACTCCGGAGAACGCGAGGGTCAAAAAGGGGTATTATAGGCAGGTTGCGAAGAAAGGCTCTACGAATCCGTCCAGTGTATATAGCCTCCGTCGAGTTCATATGGAACCGGCTTTGAAACTGAGCCCGTTGAAGATGGCTTGTACAAGGTACTCTTTCGTTGTGGCTAGGCACTTTATAACGGCCCAGGGAATGGTTTTTTGACCGAAACTTTCCGCATGGTGCCTGCGAGGTATATATAGGTAATTGGATATTTTGTGTAATGGTTGGTTGGTACCCGGGCCAAATCGAAGCAAATCATGCAGGAACAACTTCATCTGCTTCCACGATGGCAACCCCTGTCATTTCTTTGTGCGATTAGGAGAAACTGCTTTCACTCGAGGGCGAATTGGATGGATGTATAGTCCGATGAAGCAGAGGAGGAAGGCAAAAGGCATAGAAAAAAAATATGACAAGAACGGGATTCGAACCCGTGCAGATTTCTCTACTAGAAACCTCTGTTCGAGGAAGGAGTGGAGTCCTTGAGTCTAGCGCCTTAGACCGCTCGGCCATCTTGCC
>RHLP01001125.1:0-25533 GCA_003719405.1 Aspergillus incahuasiensis | reverse complement strand
GCTAAGTAATACAGCAATGCTGGTAAGGCCAGCATAAGCAAGTGGACAGCATACTACATGATCAGGCATTGTTGCTCTGTCTCAGCAGCGACTAGATTAGGGGTTCTTAAAATCGTGTCTCCCATATTTTATCTTTATTTTGCTCGAGCCTAGTGGATTAACCCTCCGACTAAAGCTGTTCGGGGGGAGGGCGAGACGAGAGTGGAAACGGATGAAATTAAACTTATGGAATTAGATCACACTACCTTTAGCCCAAGGGCATCTTCCAAGGACTTTAAATAACAAGAACACTGAATGACAGACAATCAGTGAAACATGAAACGCAGAAACAAACAATACAGACTGCTAAATATTATCCTTCATTGGACTGCAACATGCCTTGACCGGTAGAGCCATGTGCAGTCCATGTTCGTCCGCGACGACCATCGTCATGCAGTGCTTGGGAACTCGAAAGGTTTGAGTGCCATGTACCCCCAGGTCGAGTATAGACAATCGAGTTGTTATACACTCCCTAGCGGATCCCGACTTCCATGGCCACCGTCGAACTGCCCGGATCAACTTTCATTGTTGTGGGAGAGTTTGGAGTTTCGTGCGTGTGCGTCCCTAGATAACAGTGACTCGTATTGGTGAACAGTGTAGCGCGGAAAAAGTGCGCTACACTGTTCAGTAGGGGAGCCTCTTCGGCGTTTCGTAGAGGGCTGGACCTGATTGAGCGGGGAAGGAGTGAAAAGATCTCTAGGTTTGGGCTGCTTCTTGGCCTGTAAGCTTCTTGCTATGTCAAGATATAATCAACCTACCCGCGAAGACACGCCGCTGGATGCGCGATCAAGATCGTTGCGGGGACGGCGACCTTGAAGACCACGATTACCGGAATTAGAATGCTGGTGGATTCGGCGGTTTGACAACAGGCGTGTGGAGATGCGGTAAGAGGCATGGCGAGAAGCAGACGATGTGGCAGCACGGGCTGGTGTTGCCTTCCACTCCCAAGGCTGATGTGTGGTCTCAAGATGCTTGTCCCTGCGCCACATTTTGCTCCTTATTGCTTGCTCGGTACGATCAAGCGAAAGTTTTAGATCCTAGTAGGGTATCGGGTGAGATTTGCTCAGAACAATGAAGGGAATGTTGCAGGTCCCGAAGCTGATGTGGACTTACTCTCGCAGTCCGTGTCTTGTCGCCGTGTGCAAATTCAGTTCCCTTGGGCGGAAGTAGAGATTCCTCATGTTTCGTCCATTTAAGCCCTCTGCCGCCCCCCTGCACATTCTCTGAGACTGAGTCAGAATACATGAGGAGCTGTAAGTGGGGAGAAGTGATAAGAGCTATTAGAAATCGAATGTGTGAAACGTCATGAACAACTTTCTAGGTAATGGCGGCAGGCGGTGTGAAAGCTGGAGATGCCAAACTGAAGGAGAGTGATGATGGCTGTAAAGAGGACAACTGTCGACAGCAAAGGTAAGGCCTGGCTACGAGTAGAGCGGAACGAATATGGCCACGTTCAGCAGTTCTAGGTTGATGGCGGGAGAGCAAGTTGGTTTTTCGCCACCCGATCTTTGGGGCTGACGCGCGACTACGCGTCGCTGGTGAGCAGATCTCATCGGATGGCTGACTTTCTCCTAGGAAGACGTCTCGGAATGCGAGGATCAATTTAGCATATGATGGGTAAGATGATTGGATACTCTGTAAATTTACGGAATCTACATCTATAGGGCTGGCATTCACTTTGCGGGGAAGCATTAAGCTGCGCCCCACGCTTCGGCCCGTGCCGTGCAGCTTGGTGGGGCTGGTATGAATTTTGCTCCCCCACTGCGCCTCTGTCCAGCTGACTGCTTTGTGTCCAATGCACCAACAGATGGATTCTGTCATCTCCATAACCTTGAAACAAATTTTAAGCCCATACTACTAGTTAGAATCCTCATTGCTCATCTTTGTTCCGGTTAGACTCGCCCTATCATTCGAGTGATCGGTCTATGTTCGCCGCTCTCAACCTATTGCTGGCCCTGCTACCCAGTTTTTTGCCGCTTCCGCTCTGCACCTTCCTCGCTGTTTTCTTCGCGGAAAAGATCTGTGAGAAGCTCCTCCCCTTTGCTTAATCGCTTGGTTGCTAACCGCCTCTATCTTCAGTTGCAACCCCCGAGAAGGTGGAAGTTCATTATCGGCTGTTCTATCCCTATAGATCATAATCTGAGCCAAGGCCGGGAAGCCAATTCCAATTGCTGAAGTGCATGGAGTTGCTAGTATACCGAGATGGGTACTGGATCTTTGTAGTACTGGATCTTTGTCCCTGAGCGACCTGCAAAAGATTTGCCGGTTTAGCAAGGCATACCCAAGGTTAAGCCCCTAGATGATGGCAAAGGTGAGGGCCAAGTCCTGTACGGGATCCCTTACTATCGCCAAGTCATGTTCATCATGGATACTTTGGTACTGTGCACTTATAAAGTCTAGATCAAGTTCAAATTGACAGCTTTACATATCTCGCGCTTGTAGCCGTGACATATCTTAAGGTTTTGAAACTTTCAACGTGGACAAATGGACAACGATTGATTATGTAGACTATGGGTGTTCATGTTATGTTTTAAGGCATTCCTATGCGCGGATCCTCGCCCTGTCAAAAAATGCGAATAAGAATGATCCCAATTCCCGTCTAAAAAAGTAATATGCTTCAAGAGAAGGTGACCTTGGTCTCAGCCGCATCATCAACATCCACAAATAATCCAGTATTGTTGAGGTCCTTGATAAACCGACTGACTGAGCCTTGTACAGCGAGTCCATATTTGTGCGCCTGTTTGTCATCTTCCACCCTCTCTTCCATTTGCTTTCGGAGGGTCACAATCTCTTGTTGAAGGGATGTAACCTGGTGCTGGATTATGGCAGCCTGCTCCTTGAGGGAAGCAATTTCTTGGTCCTTGAGTTCCAGCTCTGTGTGAAACCTGGCCACCAGTTGAGCTTCTTGATCGGCTAGCGATTTCAAAAGTTCCTCCCGCACCTGAGCAACTTCGCTGGCCGCATGGGCACTGGGGATAGTAGTTGTGGTTGTGAAAGGTGAGATCAAGTTTGCAGCGGTGTTGAATTCTTCAACGAATCCGAGTATGTCTGTCCTGAGGTGGGGGCGTTGAGGTGGACTTTTATGTGCCGTCGCCTTGGGAAAAGCATTGGATGTTTGGTTGTTCGAGCGGGCCCAAGTAGAGAAAGGTGTGCTATTCGTGCGCTGTATCCAGCGAATACGTTAGCAATTTGTGAATTCCCCCGATTATCTGCCGCCAGCGTTTTGGAGGGCCTAGAATTGCCACTTACGTTGATGTCGTGCCTGTCCTGTGTAACACGCTCGGCGTTGTTATCAAGCCCAGAGTCGACTACGGACAAACGTGACCTCTGAAAGTCCACAGTTTGAGCATTCATAGGGCTTTGGCGTGGGCGCTTGTTGGCTCGAACACGGCGCGAACATTGCATAGGCCGTGGGCGGCCGCTTGCACTCTGTTGGGCTTTGGTCATAGTTCCTTCCCTCAGCATCTTGTAGACTTTGCTGTAAATCGAGTGAGAGCTGCGGCCGGGGAACTCGTCGACAACCGACTAATGATAAATGCATGATCAATAAGTGCGTATAGTGTTGAGGGGTAGTAGGGAACAAGTTTACATTTGCGAAATCCTCTGGGAGTCTCCCCGGCGGACGCTTCTCAAAAAGGGTCTTTAGCCGTACTTCCTCATCCTCAGTCCACGGACCACCTGCTCTAGGTGTTGTGAGTGAACGATGTAACTGCATTGATGATTGATATTGAAATCTAAGTCACCAGAGAGATGTCAGGAGTTGGGTTGGAGGCGAAGAGTAGAAGTTGGTGTGGTCTTACCTGAAGTGGGATAAGGATATCTGGGGTATACAAGTTGTGGAAGTGAATGACTTCTTTATTGATGTAAACTAAATGATCGACCAGAAACATGGTCTTTCAAGAAACATCCAAAGCATTAGAAAGCACGGCACCCAAGCCAAGCTGGTCATTTGTGTCAAAAAGCTAAATTGGAACTAATCAAGAAAATATGGCGCGGCGAGCATGCCTGAGGTGACAGCAAAAATTGTTGTTGAGTCAATGAAAACTGACACTTGCTTAGCTTTTTGACAATGGTGCGTCGTCGATTTTGTGGACCCTGGCCTCGTCTCCAGGCTGCTGTAGCGCTCAACTGTTACCAACCCCACCGTCCATAGCACCCCCGTCACAGCATCTTCGCCCGAGGCCGATTATTTTCATTTACCCTAGGGGGTTCATTTTTCCGCAGTCTATTGCTTCATTCCATACCTGAAAGAATGCGTCTGGTCAAGCTTGAGTGGTAACACTGCTGTCGCAGGCAAGAGCTGCTCCGAGGCGCAGTAGATATCTTACACGGAGTAACCTAGCTGTTTGGAGGCATGAAACTATGGGTCGGGGACCTACATGGCCTCTCGTGGAAGACAGAAATATTAAGCAAATAAGGGAGAAGGATTCTAAAGCAGTCGGCAGAAGCTTGCCAGGATAAGTCTGCGTCTTATTGTACCGCATTCATTTTAGTTCACCATATTTTGAACAGGTGCTAATGCGGAAAGCTTTCAATCAGGTATATCTATTAGAGCCACCGAAACGAACCATCTGACGGCCAGACTATACCAGGTAGAACAAGAGAGCAAAACCAGTCCACCAGGGGATCACCGACGCAAATCTGTTGATGAAAGGAACCTCTCTCGACTTTGCAGCGCATTTGTAAAAGTGTCCGTCGTCATTTACTCAAGCTAAGGATGAGCCGGACTAGGGCTTGGAGTCAAAAAGGCGATGCAAAGTACCACATGAGCGGATCGAAGCACTCCCATGTGTAGGACGTGTCATTCGGTTACGTACACATTTTGGGAGATCTAAGAGCGATGATAAACTCCTGATTGTACTATGCCGTCTATATCGGTAAAGCATGCAGCATGAGCATAGCATCGGAGGGCGACCGGGAAACCCGAGGGCGGGCGAGAGAGAGGTATGGGATATCGGGACTTCGACCATGTATGAGACGGTAATATGCATCTAGAACTTACTTGTTGGAGTACATAACCTACTTAGCAGATTGCTCTCGGAGAATTATCTATCACAGGAGTAAATCATCACCATAAGCATCGTCGCTACAAAAAACGTTAATCATCCTCAAAACTTTGATAAACCAAGAAGGAAAGTACAGCTAGACACCATTTGGCAAGTCGTTTGAGGCTTCGGCCGCTGTTGCCACATCTGAGAACAAGCCCATAGCAGAGAGGTCCTTGATGGACCTGGCGATACACCCTTGAACGAGCTTTCCATGAGCCTCCGCCTTTCTCTCGTCTTCTGCCATCTCCTCCACTCGCCCTTCCAGGAAGGTAATTCGTTTCTGCAGGTACACAATTTTCTGATCTTGAACAGCCAGCTTCCGGCAAAGGCTGCGCTTAAGGCGGGTCTGTTGTACGGCAATCGTGCCCAGTAGCTCCTTCCATAAATGACGACCTATGTGAGAACGACGGAAGGCAACGGGAAGTTGAGATACTTGTTTTCGTGGTTGGCGATCAATGGAGTTGCGGGAGTCTTCAGGGACCATGGCCGGCTCTTCTTTCAAGGAGACAGGGTGGAAAAGCCTAGGGCCACCTGCGGGAACTTCGGAAGAGCGGTTGGAATTGAAGGGGACGCCTCGTATGTTGTGAAAAGACTCCGTGCTGCGAGCTCTGGGCCGCTTTGAAATGCAATGTTAGCCAACATAAGAGACGCTGTAAACCAGAGTAAACATCCTTACGGGCTCCAATTCACCACTGAATCCAGTATCCAACTGTAAAAATGCTTTTCTCTCAGCTGCGGAGTTTTCATGGACATTGTTCGCTGGCTCGCTGTGTCCGACACTAGTCGTTTGATTGCACGCGCTGAGATGGAGGTGATTTTCTTTGTTATCGTTTCTATGACTCGGTTGGTAATGTTCGACAATTAAACAATGATCATCATTCGTATCCGCACAGGCCTGAGCCGAGCCAAGGCTAGGGAGAGATGTGACCACATCGTCGCGCCCACTCGACAGCCCCTGCTCCTCTTCACGCACATTCTTTCGGATCATTTGGCGACAGGGCCCAACTTCGGGGTCACTCTCTGTCCGCGACGGCAGGAGAAGACACTCTCCAGAACCAGCAGAGTCGGATGATAGCCTGGTTGGCAATTTGGCCAGAGGCGAACCAACTTGATTAGATGTTTTATCTTTCGTAAGAAGATACATCCTGGATCGAACAGACTCCTTCGTACGATTGGGAAAGTGGGCTCTTGTTACTTTCTAGAACAGTGGTGGTGTTAGCAGGCTCATTCTCTGGCCGAGGCTGGACTGAAGTGCTTCGGTACGTACCTGGGAAAACGGCTTCATACCCAGCCCAGGGTACTGGGCTCGCAGGAGTAACAACAGGGTATCTTGCTCTGATGTTCATGGCGCTCTTCCAGTTGTAGGTTGCCTGCAAGCTTTGTGTTCGTGTTTGAGATTCATTGTATATTAAGCAGAAGGTTGAGATAGAGTGGAGATGGCGGCCAGATTCATGGACATATATGTGTTATCAACGTGTAAAATGGAGCAAAAGAAAAGAGGCATTAAAGTAAAAAAAAAATCAAAACCCGAGAAGGTCAGACAGATGGGATTCTGCAAAAGGACAGTAAAAGCCGCAGAGTCCAACTTGGAAAAGGTTCCAAATTGCTGTTCTAGTATTTGGAGCTGCCAAAAAAACTAAACCACAAGTCAAATAATGAGAGGAGTCAGTCTATTGCAGCGCGATAACAACACTTGTTGGGTATTAGCAGGGAGGGTTCTGCTGAGTAGCGATTGACTGAAGAAAATCCTCCCCAAAATTGCTGAGTAAATTTCGGACACGCACGGTGCGGCGTGATAAGAGAGGATCAGGAAAAGTGGGCAGCCTTTGTCCACGGGTGCTTCCGTCACTCCAGCTTGCTTACTACTCTTCAGAGCTAGCTTTTCTCCTACCAGCTTTGGACACAGGTAGAACGTATCAAAAGAAACGCGTAGGATGATCATTTGGTTTTCCCAAATTCCCTACTGATTGGGATAGGCCACAACCCCATATCATCTCCCTAGTCGGTTGCGCTTATTCGCTCTACGCTCCTCCTTCACTGCTATTGTCTTACCTGGAAGGCAGGTCCTGACAGGCTCCGGCCGTGTTCTAGCTTTCCCTCCCCCAACAGGACTACTCCTCTATCAGTCATTTCCTTGCAATCCAATTTCCATCCTTTTCTTTGCACTCCTATTCAATAATGCGGATGAAGTGGAATGCCACCGACAGGAAGGAGCTTCTGCGTTTGCGTGAGGAGGGCTTATCTTGGATTGAGATAAAAACGGTATGCCCACGCCATTTTGCCTTCTTTACCAGTTATTAAGCCACTTGGTTCTGTCTTGTAGTTGCCTCAATTTAGGAGCTTCTCAACAAGGGCGCTGCAAAGCCAATGGTGGTTGTTGAACAAGGAGCGAAAAACCCCAAGGGAACACAAGGGGAATTTGACCCCATCCGAACATCAGCCCCCTGCGAGACCATCCGCGTATGAAGATCCATCAACCCCCAGGAGGCGGGTGAGAGAATGCCAAACGCAAAAAAGCAAGATTTTGACCACGTCCGATCATCCGACACCCATCACTCCAGCGAAACGATCTGCGGAAGAAAACCCGTCCACCCCTGGAAGGCGGATTTTAAGGAGCTGCACCTCGAGCATCTCACGAATTGATCGTTGCCCGTTGGAGTCTAATCAAAAGAACGGGTGTCTCAGAGGAAGCGCTACATGTTATCCCGCTGTGCGCGATAGCAAGGCCAATCAGGATGACAGCTGCTCAGACCCTAACAGCGGAGATAGGCAGGGCAGACCTCAACAGGACTATGAGAGCATGTCCTCCGATAGCTCCGATGGAGATATCGATTTTGATGGTAAAATGCGGCGAGTAAGTCCCATACTTTTGCTGTAACATTCTCTAGGTTTCCCGCTAACATCTTCTTCCCTAGTTCGCCTGTCACTCCCTCACGCGGACGAAGCAGTTCTCCCTAGAAGCCCCTTGCATGATACTGAAGTCGGTACCTGGTCTTACGATCTCCGGAAAAGTTCCAAGTCGGGTCCTTAGTACTCCATCGCCCCCAGAGACAAACTTCAGCACTCCGGCCAGCTCATTGCCAAAACAGCCACCTAAATGCACATCTGCGAAGGTGTCGCCCGTTCCCACACCCGCACACTCAGGCGGGCTGGTAAGCCAGTCGACCCTTACAACGATCCTTCTTCCCGTGAGGGATGATACGTCGTTTTCAAGGGCATCCGATCTCCCTTCTCATACAGAGGCATTATCTGCGCCACATCCCACACAATCAGCAATTGATGAGCCGAGCACAAACCACGGAGTCAGGAACCATCTGAGAGGACGTGAGCTTTATCCTGCAACGGATGATTATGCAGGCTATCCACCGCATATCCAGCTCATGGCTGCCGTCTCGCGAGGGGTGTTCTATAATGAGTTAAGACGATGTGCTCGTGACGTCGCCACGTCACCAATTCGCGGAAGCGAATCCCAGCCTTTTCATGGACTTTCAAATCAGCCTCCTAGTTCTCGCGAATCAGCAACGGTTGCTGCAGAACATGCAATAGCACAAGCTGAACTCCGGATTACATCTGATCCCCTTCATCGACCAAGCCAGGTCCCAAACCAGCAGTCAGTAACTCCAAGCATCAAACGTTCCACTTTGCCAAGTTCGCAAGACGAGCTTGGAGTCCAAATATCATTGAGCAAGAAAATTGGTGAAATTGGTCCAACGGATCAAAATGATAGAAACGGCGCGGAAAAGCGTCTTCAATTCCAGGCTATAGTTCATCAAACAAGGGAACCAGGGGAAGTAATCACGGGACTTCCAACGAGACCCGTATCCCAACCTCAAAGGACTCTTCCAGTCGGCCAGCGAACCAATATAGCTCGGGGCACGAAGAGTAACATTGGTGTCGGGCTGAAGCTGGTGCCAGCTTGGGGTACATTCCGGTCGGGATCTAAGGGCGAGGAAGGGGCAAATGGTGCTCCCACAGTGCCACTTGCCTTCCAACCCCAACAAGCTTCGTCCGTTCAATCTTCCAACGCCACTGGACTGCAACAGGCAAGTATACTCAAACATTGTCAACAAGCCATAGATCTCACAGGCACCGACGGAAACCATACAGCACAGTATGACCATGTCCCCGCGCTGGATATCCCACGAGTGAACCCAGCGCTGAGCCTACCTCCTCCGCCAGTCCACTTACAAACATTCGCTCAGCCCAAAGCGCGTACCACAGTTGAAAGACTGCCTGATAATACGCACTCGCATCCTCCCACCCAAGGACAGCTTCGTTCATGTCTGCAGCGGACGAATTCACCAGGTCAAGCCGCAATGGGAGAGGTAAACAGTCAGCTCCAAAAAGCATTGCAGCCTCTATGCCCAGGGACCTCCCGCATCAGTGTCTATGAAGTAAATCAGATGTATAGAAGGGCTATACTCATCGCCAATCTAGCTTTGTTCCATAGAATGAACCTCGCGGATCACGACTCACTCCGGCAGCGGACTACTGAGGCAATCAATGCAGGGAGAACTGTTGACTATCGCGGTTATTTATCACAGCTGGTTCTCGCAGAACATCGTTGTAAGGAAATGATGGAGCACAGCAGAAGGGCGCGCATGAGTCCAGACTACTTACTTGCACATGCTCAAGAAATACGAAGGATTTATGACGAGATTCGCCGTTTCCATGAGGAAGGTCACTGTACTGTCGAAGATCATCCGCGCGGGCCTAGGCCGAATTGGCCATTCTGAGGTCCTGTCTTGACATACCTCGTTATGTAGATCCGGCAGCGAGTGCTCACAGAGTATCGCACAACCTTGGGTCATCCCTATTTCCAGTACATACTACGAGCTTATAAAACATTACGAGGTTCTGCATTGCGAAATACTTCCAGTATGTTCTTCAAAAATAGTACGTTTCGGCTCCAAGTCGGTTAGCATCGAAAACGGCCTTGCGTAGCCCGTCCACCTCCCAGTCTAGAGCTCTGTAACTAGGCAAGCCGTCCACGGCAATCTCATCCATTCAGCTCTTACTCAACAGCAACAATGAAAGTATTTTCTTGTGCAGTGGAAAGTCTAGCCGAGATATTCATAGCCCAAAGTGCCGAAAGTCCCCTGCGGCGCTCAATCTCTATAAGCCCAAATCATATGTCGGCCTTCCAAGGGAGAATAGTGACAGGATAGAAAGGCATGTTTAGACTCTTAGAATCTCTTGTATTAATTCACGCGATCTCAGTCTTCAATCAGGGCGATAGATTTCACACTTGGTAAATCTATATCCTTGGCCATGTCGTTGTCCACGCGGAATCTGCCGCTACTCGAAAGTCATGGAGAACCTCATTATATCTATCTACCATTGAGGTGTTTCGCACTTCATAACAAGTTCTCGGATTATAAGTGGTTGCAATGCTATTTTGTTTCCAATGAACTCCACTAGCGATTTCAATTTACTCGACTTGGCAATATTCATTAGCTTTCTGAGCCACGGAGTGAAGGTATTCAACTATTGATTGTGTTGAGTGAACAATATACCTTCCAACAACTCTTTAGCGACCCTCAACAATGGGCGGGCGAAGGTAGACAGTAAAAGTGAAAGCGCAGCTATGGCGCTCTTTAGTGACCATATGTACAATTGAGAATATCCGGATATAAGTCAGTTTACTGGATACAAGAGATCGAATACTGCATAGAGATTGATATCAGCGTTTGTTTGACGACTTCTGGATCTGGATATTTGAAATTCGGACCTGTGCCGCGTTCAATGAATAGTGCCGACAGCTGAGGTCTTAGAAACAACTACCTAGGATACCCAATAAGCAACGCAGACCTACTTTTCAACCTGAAAGTGAGGGTGACCGTGGCAGCGTACTGAGGCCTTAGGGTAAACCTTCTACAAACCCCGCGCATCAAAAGCCAGTTTATTCAGGGAAAAGTCTGCGCTGTCTCTCATCGGCACACTTACCAAGAAAGGAGCAGCGGGGAAGATTTCTAGCAACCAAGCAAAACGTTAACACAAAAAGACAACAACTGTCATGGCACATCCCCATATCAGCGACCAGTCCACCACTCTCGCAAAAGATGCTAGAGCAGTCAGCAAGAAACAAAGTCCCGAAAAGGACATTGAGAAGGCCACCGTGCAACACAACAGTTTGCCAAACAATATATCTCAATGTTCAAAGCATGTACCAGCGAAACTAGCGCCCTCAACACGTCATCTTGGCACTTGTTCAACACATATGGGACCTCCAGCTCCTTCCTTGTCGACACCTGGTGGCAGGTCGCCGGTACCGCCCCGGGCGGCCTCGCCGGTTGCTGGAGTATCGGAATACGGCGTTGGACAAACTGCAATCACGCAACATTTTATATCGTCTAGTGCTCCTGGTAGACCTCTGATGCGCCTAACGTTACCGATATCTAATATGAAGAGGCCTACATCTTATTCATACCGACCGGCAGGATCTGTTCATTTATCAATGTCGCCGACCCCGATCCAGCATAAGCTCTCATCCAACACTGGACACAAAAATACGGAGGAGACGAATCCAGTAGTTCAAGATAGACATTTGGCACAGTCAACCCAGCACACACCCTTGCCGATGCTCAGAGATAGTTATGACAGCATACTGCCTCTTCGCAACAATTGTCAAGGAAGTCGACTTCGTCACCAGCCGCAAAGGTCGAATAATTCCGCCGAAACAAACTCAGAAGATGAAACCCCATTCAATGAGTTAGTGAACTATCGTCTATACCCTGGAACCCCACGAGTGGGATCCAGTGAAATGTGGCGTACTCACCAGGAAACGATGCTGGCCGCGAATCTCGAATTGTTTCGTGCCATGACCCTGTCCGATTATGATTCTCTCAGGGAGCGGGCCCTGATTGCAAATGACGACGACGCACGCATGACGGGGAACTTTACGCAGCTGTACGCAGTAGAGCGACGTCATGAAGATATTCTCAAGCACATCGAGGGGGCTCGCAGTGATCCGGACTATCTGATCAACCACAGGGCGGAGATTCAGGGGGTATGCAACGACTTACGCCGGTTTCATAAGGAAGGGCGGTGCGATATTGAAGCTCATAGTTACAATATCTAGGGGGTCCAGGCCTCGCAGAGTGTCTTGTCCGGGCATGTGGATAGGTGTTAAGTCAAGTCTTTGCTGTTGGAGCTGTCGGCTTTGGATAGCCATCGCGATAGACACATTTGGGTGACGGATATTACTATACCAGGAATTGCCTTGTATCCTTGCTTAGAATCGCTAGCCATGATATCAAACCAAAAACATAGACTTGGCGAAGAGTACGTCAATTGAAATCCCGCTTCATCAGGAACATTATCTGCGTTTTTTTTCGTTTGGAAGACTCTATATATATTATTTGGGATAGGGATGCTGTATTATCGTCATTGGCGTATCATCGCATGCATTCCCTACATGATAGCAGTCGCCCGCGATACAGTCGACAAATTTGAACGAGCAACTAGGAATTGATTCCCACGTATCTTTTGAATAACATTTCCTAGATCAGAGGGCTCCAGTTAGGACAATGAGTACACACTTGTCTCCAAATGACTTAAGCCGAATACCTCATTATCATATTCTATCTTCTCCTGTAAGTCACTATATTCTTAGATGGTCCACTAGGCACATTGAAGGGCGGTGAGCTATAGCGGTATACCAGGGCTATTTATTTATGGGCAACTTGGGACCATGGTCAGCATGCTGTGGGACTTAGTGCACGGGCGCTCCCGGCGCTAGCAGTATTTACCAAGTTTAAAGCTTTTAACAATGGAGCCAAATGTGAAGACATTTATCCAACTGCATTATCCATCTATAATCATAATACAAGGAGGCTGCAATGAGATATAATAGCTAGAGCAGTCATTCTATCTCTAGGTTGACGAGGAGGCAGCAAAAGGCCACGTTCGTCTTGCTTACCTAATGCAGAAAAACGTTGCTCCACCTTCAGAGTTCCCAGCCGTCAGATTTTCATCTCCGAGCCCTCTGCATAGCCTCTTCTACCCACGCCTGTATTCCAAGTCTCCACTGAGCAACTGAGAATATTCAGCCCCTAAGTCATCTCAGTAGGTGTGTTCGCAGCCGGTTGAGTGTGGGGATGGTAGTTAGGAAACTCATGCTGACAAGATTGCTTCTTGAGTGCAGGCACGTTTCGGATCAAACTATATCCCAGTCGCAATCGCTAGCACATCTCAACATCTTCAGTACCTGCTTGCAGATATTGTGTCCGGAACAGTAGCAGAGCGATGGGCAACGCGACAAATAAGAGTTCAGCTACACCCCCGGGTAGAAAGTCTCATTCTAAGAGTCCTTTATCCGGGGCAAACAAAAGACCACACCAATTTTCGGATCATGATCAAGATGATGAGCAATGTATGTCAACTTCCGAATATGATCATGACTCTTCGGCACCTCAGGATGAGCGATACCATGATCCTACTCCTGATGAAGACTCTTCCTCGGACGATTCTTCTGACGAGGCACTTCTTGACAACAACTATACGGCTAGTCCCCCCAAAGACAAAGGTAAAGGTAAACTGGAGGACTACTACGGCGAGCTTAGCGATGGCGGATATGATGCATTCTCTTCTCCAAGCAGCCCCATTCCCTCCATGAGTACCATAGTACCTGACTCTTACGAGCGACCTGTAAGTGCTGGTTCTAGCCTTTTTAAATTACCCAAGCATCTCTTGAAACTAACGCATTTGCTCCAGGTGAGCCCATGTTATGATCCGGGGCCATCCAGCCTGCGGGCACGTACGCCATGTGGGACACTCAACTTTACTCCGCCATCATATGACTTTGCACAATCACTTAGTTCAAGACAGCCCTCGGTATCGCCAATGCATCCCCTGCCATCTGCCCGTCTCCACCAAGGCTATCAGAATATAAGCGGCAGTCACGGAGCGTCCCCAATGCCTAGTCCAATCCTTGGAAATCCGTCACCATTAGTGGATCATGAACGGAGTCGGACGGCGGATATACCTCAGATGCCCGGTGCAACTCAAGGGTCAATGACGTTGTCGGCGATGCATAGAAGTCCGGTTGGTATTGAAATCACCGAATTGGAAGCAACCCGAGGTTTGCTGGGTATTGGTCAGTTGCAGCAACATCCAATGAGTGCGTCTAGCGACGTCTTCGGTTATCCTGGGGACTTGCAGACACTCTTACAAGAACATCCACGTTGTTTTCAGCGGGAGCTACCAACGCCCCCAGACCTACGAACATCAATGACCGGCGCGCGGCATTGGGTCGAAAACATCAATCACTCGTCCCGCCTAGGTCTGTACAGTGATACAAATGAGACGATGTCAGAACTGAATTCAGTTATCTGGAAAGACTGGGTACACCATGAAGAAGAGCTGGCAGATACCGCAGTGCAACCTATTCAAGCGCTGAACCATACAGGCCAGGAAAGGTCTTCACAGCGTTCCAATCAGCAAAGAGGCCAGATGCCAATTAATTCTCCTACCAACCACCGCGTCCCGACGGACTTCACACGATCTTTTCAACGGCAGATAGGTAGGCATATCTAACAGGGGGAAGGGCCGATGGGATGTGACAGGAGACTACAAGCTGACTAGATTCTCGACCGTTCAGGCACCACGACGTTGTTGGATCCTGCCACTCCGAACCAGTTCCAGATTCCTTTAATTAGACCATATGATGGAAGTGCCAGTCATCCCTTAGGCTCTCGGGATCCCTCATCCAATAATCTAGGAATGGCGCTCATGAATGGACCAAGCTTTTGGGCCCAAGAAAGACATCGTACCCCTGAAGGTATTTCCTGCACTCCAACTAGTAGTACCTCTGGGCTACCGACTAAAGATTTCGTTCAGATGGTTTCATGCCGGAACTAGCAAGGAGCCATGCATCGGCAGGCGGCCAAAGACAGATACTGCCAATACAAAGCTCATCACGAACACCACGTTCAAACCGTTCGGTCTTGTCCAATCTCGCCACCCCCCAACGTCATACCTCAGGCCAACAGCGAGTGTCCATTCCAACACCAAGGCGGGAATTTAGACATCCAGCCACTCCACCAAAAAGACAGCGAGCGAGACAATGCCAGCGTCAGCGAAGTCCCAACAGCGTGGGATTGCGGCGAGATAGAGGTGAGATGCGGCAGCTATCCAGCCCCAGCATTAGGTCAGGGCGCGTTCGACATGACAACCGACGATCTTCTCGACATTACATGGGCTTTGTTTCTCCTCAAACAGCCCGCCGCCGTCTTGGGCAATTGTTCGAGCCTCTATCACGGGCAGGTCAACATAATACATTGGATTCTGCGGATCATCGCGATTTAGATATGTCTGAGTATGAGCGTCAGATATCAGCACTACAATATGTCTCCCAACAACTAGCAAGTGCTTTTGAACAGAACAGGGTCGCGACAGGTGATTTATATTGGCGGTTGGATAACGCAAGCTCCAGCTTAGAAGAGACGCGGCATCAGCACAACCATTTTCAGGAAGCTCTGCGAGAGGCGCGCCATAATCCAGGTGCCTTGCGATTTATTGAGCCTGCTCTTAGAAGGAGATATCCTAAACTTCCATGGCAGCCGCCGAGATAAACTCACCGGGCCAGGACGTTATGACAGGAATGATCACGGGAAGAACAAGTGGTCTATTCTGCATTTCATGTTGGAAATACTATTGGCAGACTATTTGTATCTTTTGGCCATATGACTATGGCAGTACGTGCCAGGTGTTCAAGGTACCGACATTCACTAATTAGTAATTGAAAGAATGAACCCTATGTTTATCTACATTTCTTGTGTATCATCGCCAGATACATAAAGGACATTCATACTTGCGGTGCACTGGGATAATGGGGCTCCCACTGGCAACGTCGGGAGGAAGCGCCGGCGGAAACGACCCTGCTCAATACCTAGATAGCGACCCTAATGAAAAATCAATTTTTGAACCCCAACACAAGTTCTCAACCCGCTTAATGTTCGAAAGAACCAATGAGCAGTATCAAAATACCAATTTCCAAACGTCGTTTGCTAAAACTAGGGACAAGGTCACTACAAGCACACCAGGCTGTGGCGTACACCATAAATCACTCCAGCTTTATCTCGTAACGTTCTTTTTTAAAAGTTTTGTCCTCCCTCAGAAGGCTCACTCACGACTTCATCAAAGGGTTGAGCATCCTCCACCTATCAGCTAGCATGTTTCCAAGCGCCACTCTACTATCGTTCTCTCCCAAAGCTTTTTTCAAGACTGGCTCTCCGCGGAGCTTCTCCTCGAGCCTCAGCGGTGATGTCGATTTATCCAAAGCCTGGGTGCCCCATCAAATAACATACAGCCTTCAACCAATTTCCCGATGGCAATACAGACAAAGTTCAAGCTCAGTTACTTGTGCGCTCGCTGCCGAGTGAGCTATCATTGTCTATTCCGCAAAAGGGCGATACTCTGAGATTTACAAGTGAACCAGTAGATTCACTTTGGCTTGTACATGCGGCACGTCTTGAGGACAGGGAGCTTGGAAGTATCAGCAAATAGAAGCTAAAAGCAGATAGAAGGAACAATGCAGGAAGCGAGGACGAGACTGCGGAAACTCTCTACCTCAACAATATGCTTTGATTCCAAACGAAGCCGCAGTTACATCAATCCCTTCTACTCAGCCAACAGTAGTCCAAAATAAATCCTTGGAGCAAGCAAGATTGCCGGATGTTTTGCGGCGACACGCAATAGGGAGATAACAAAGTCCGACCATCAAGCCTGATACGTCGCGAGGCGAAACATCATGACAATGCTACTCACACATCAGTCAAGCTGACTGCAAAGAGCAGTAGGGCGTTGGGAGATTGAAGCTGATTGTGCAAGTAAAGTATTACCCGCTGGCTCAACCTATATGGAGCCATCCGTTAGGGACACTTTGTTACAATATGGCAAGCTGGAACAGTGAGGCCTATACAATCAATGGGGTTCCAGCCAATGTGAACCTCAGTTGGGACACGGATGCCAACGGCACTTTTGTTCCTTGTCTTACCCAAAGGAACATGGTCCACGCGTCAGCTCTAACCTTCTCCCTCAAAAACAAAAAGGCCATTCAAGTCTCTGAAGATGAGTGCAATTAGTAGGTAAATCACCTACCTAGTGCATTGCATGAATAGCGCGACTAGGATGTTCCCACCAACACTTATCACACCTTGGAATATGCCATTGTGGTATAAACACTATATTTCTGCCAGAGACAAAGCCTGGAACAGTATGTTAAGTTCTCTTTATCATCTATCGTGGTATTACTCTAGTGAGTGAGGTGCAGACTTTTCTCCTTCTACTCATCAATTCTTCTAATAGAACCAAGTCGATGACTTCCTGTCAGCAGCCTTCTCTTTACAGTCCTTACAGGATTTGCCCTCTTTCCTTCTATGCTCGACTCTGCCCAGTGTCTGTTCTCTGTGTAAGTTGTACTCGATTTACCAGGCACTATGCAATCCGGCGAAGGCCCTGGAGAGTGCGGCAACGGGCACACAAGCGTTAGGTGGAGCAAGGAAGAATTCGACCTGCTTGTTGCCCTCCGCCAGGAGAACATACACCTGAAGTGGGGTGCCTTTTTCAATGTGGGTTACGCCTATAGCTGCTTAATGTCTGCTATTGATAGGCAGAGTCGTACAAGCCTTGACCCTCCACTCATTCGACTCACTAGCTAACACGGGCCTCAAACTCCTAGCTTGTCTCCAGTCGCTTTCCAGGACGCACCCGCACTGCTATGCAGCAGAGGTACTCAAGAGCCCCGCCTCGGTTAGATTGTGATCTTGTTGAACCGACGGGGCGCTGCCCATCGAACCGCTCCCCTGACCAGCCACAGCGGAATCAGGTTCATTCTGACTCGGATACGGCCAGCGCGCAACACGTCCCAGATCCTCTGCCCACGTTGAGCGCACCTAATCTTCTGTCAGCACAGAATTTCCACCCAGCCAAGGGTAGCGGGCTTGATCCAGCGCATTCACCCTCCAGCTTGTTTCATACCGCGCCGACGAGCAAGTCCACGTTCACAGTCGTACAGCATAACCAACCTACAGCGCGTATTGCGGACGGCCTTTTTGCCATTAATAGCGATCACGAGACTGTGGTAGACCATCACTTCCTTGACGAAGTTGAAGTCACTGAAACCAACCTTGACAGAGAGTCGAGAAGCGGCATCGAGGATGACTACCAACTCCATCGGGACCAGGATATGGACCATGAATACTACTGGCTTGATACTGAAGAAGAGGAGGGGGGCAACGGGTCTAAGACCACAAGCCCGGGTTCTGATCCACAGGGTAATGATAACGAAGAGATTGGGCCTGACTGTCCGGTGCGTCTCTCCCTCTCCTGCTCATCCTCTGCCACTCCCTATACTTTATGTGTGCAATACAAATGCCATGTGTTTATTTTCCAACTTCACCAAATAACAGTATTAAAGTTTCGTTATATAGTCCGCTCCTCCGGATTCATGGCCTACACGAACCACACTCCTCCACTAGCCCCTACATGCAATATCCGTCCGGTCCACATAGAGTCCTCTGAGATGCTCAATTATCATACCAATCGACCCAAAGTAAACAGGACACGGTCGCCATCGAACAAGCCCGTCTCTCCAGCCTCACCGGATAGTTTCTTTTACCACACTTTTACTACATTCCCCGATACAGTTGGAGAGGTCTCAATCGTATCTCATAATACCGAGCATGCCCCCTGTTTATCATCATCGAAGGCTTCCTCTATATCCTCCACCCCCGAACCGACTCTCTGGCCTTGGTCCATCCGCCGCATTGAGCAGTTGGATGAGCGAGATCTTGCCGCCATACTCCTGGAATGTCAACAGGAGTTGGAGCAAGAGGGGATCAATCTTAATCAAAAAGTTACTCTTCTCCGTCAAGAGCTTGCTGTTCATACCGAAAAGTCAACGGCAATCCAGCGTCAAATCGATGTACTTCAAGAGAAAGACGTTGCAAGGGAAAAGCTCATTGAATATGTGCGAGGTCTTCGTCAAGAGCTCTGGGGTCTCAAGCATGACGTTCTCGGCCAGTGACGGGCTTGTTGTTTTGGAAGTTCTGGCTGGTCCAGTTTCTAGCCCTCTCTTCCGCAGCTGCCTTGATTTCGAGATCTCTTTTTAGCATTTAGCGTTTTGGACATATTGCATCATACTACGATCGATTTACACCAGTGCATTTGTATACTAGAAAGATTCGCGATGTGCTTCCAATTCAGGGTAAAGAAGCTTCGACTGAAGACCATGATCAGCTTTGCATATATCCTTAGGCCTGCTATACCTAGTGTAGACCTACCCTTAGTCGGAAGAGTAATTCATCGCGTATATCCTCTTGGAGCTTAAAGTATCCCATTTTCGTCAATACATAATCTTGTAATTTTGTCAATCATAAGCATCGTTTATTTCATTTTTTAGGCTAGCGGGAAATTATTGCCTGGAGCCCAAGGCAGCGACATCCACGTTGATAGTCCCGCCCTCCACTGCTAGATCACGAACTCCATCCGACGTCTCCAACCTCTTACCTTTTGTGCCACTTGCCTTCGAACAACTTTTCTCGTGAGACCTCTCTTCGTGCCCTTGTTCCTTCACTCATAATTGTGGTTCATCTCATCAACGCAACGCTCAAATGGCTGAGCCAACATCAAAGGGCGATAAGCGGAAGCCATGGAGCAAGGAAGAGATCTCTCGTCTGGTAACTTTGCGCAATCAAAATAAGGAACTCAAATGGGACAGGTTTTTCGAGGTGAGTGTATCATGTTGTATCTGCCAAAATTGCACAAAGAATCTCTTAGCTCCTTGCTCGCGAATACCTTCTTTCCACAGTCCAATCCTCTACACCTTCCAAAGCCCAGGCTAGCATGTCGACTTCATACCTACTGCGGCAGGAATGCGGCTAATATACATGGCAATCCCAAGGCTCATCCCTTCCCCAACCGCAGCCTAAGGGCGTTGATTCACGCCTACAACAAAGAAACCAATTCCCCTTCAGCTAGAAAAGAACAACCCCAGACGAATGACGTCGACGAGGATGTCTCATCCACTGGGCAGAAGCGACTCTCCCCCGAACCCGTCGAGGGAGAGGCTAACAAGCCTCCTAAACGTGGGCGTCGTCGCCCTGCGAAGCAGCAAGAGGGCAAGATCCAGAAAAGCTCCGGGCCTCTCAATAATGCCGAACAGGTTCCTATGGCAGCTCATACACGTCAGAGTGATGACAGCGTCACGACTGAGAAAATTTTAGATGAAAGCCTAAGCTATGTCAATGGAGCGGGCGCTACCCATCCGGGGCAAAGCGACGAGCGTGAGAAAAAAACACAGGAGAAGCAGAAGGGCAAAGACACTGAGACTGATGATGAAGCCGGAGATGTTGCCTTCGATGGCACTGTAAACATCGTGAGTTGGTTTCAAAGGGCCTTTGACTTCTAATTCTAAGGCACTCGCTAATCACTTTTGGAGTTACAGCCTAGCAAGCGCTCAAATCTACAGGACGTGTCCGACTCCCAATCAGGGACCATGCCGAGCCCGGCAACCGTCGTATCTTCCAAAGTCCCCGTGGCCGCCTGTATATCCCCCACACTGCCACGAAATGCTGGAACGCTGGTATTGAATAAAGCAGGCTGTGGCCATCCTCGGGCGCTGACCTCCCAGGCTACGTTAGCTGCCAAGGACAGGGGAAGCGCGGAGTCAGAGGGGCTAGCTGTTGGACACGCAGTAACTACTGCACTCCTGTCCGCACAGGCCAGCGAGAACGTTCAAAATCCGCCACAGGCACTACAAGCAGCAACGGGGGTTATCTTCTCACCCTCTGTGAAAGTAACCACTATACCTCAGGCCCTCAGCGTGGCTCCGCCTTCTTCAACCTCCGCGGCCCTTCTCGACTCTGGTCTTCTTCCACCCAGCCCACCTCCCTCTTCAAAGAGAAGAGCCTTGAGTGCGCCCCGATCGGCACAACTCGCCAAGGTATCAGCACATGATGCGGCGATCCAGACCAAGGATGATTGGATTATCACTCGTATTGAAAAACTCGAGAAACAGAACTCCCAATTCAAACACCGTCTTGAGAGCTTGGACAGACTCTTCAATGACTTTGTCGCTAATCACGAAGAGTTTGAGGAAGAGATTCACTCCTTTGGGATGCAAATCGCCGGTCTTAGTAATCGGCTTCAACAGACAGACGCGGTAATGAGCTATGTTCAGAATATGCGGGTTTGCGATTTTGCGACTTTGATGTCCGGTAGCCAACAGACAGGCTATCTTGATTCCCCAACAGTGGCTGCTCATCGTGCGAACCCTTTTGTAACACCGACCCGGCAGAAAACTAAGAGTCGGGATCTAAGCTTGGAGTGAGGACTTGGCGTGATGCCTCGTTACCATCAAGTCGCCCCTTCTAGGAGAGTGGTCGGTCTTACCAGTCGAGATTTGGCCGGCGACTGGGCCAGGTAACAACTGATATGAAACATTAACTCTATATTTACCAGGCGTCGCACTTTTCATTCCTTTGACCCGCTTTTGAATCCCTGATATAGTATTTGCGTTGATGGATAACAGTACATTGGGCGGCTTAATGTGACCACGTTCATGCGCCCTGGATTCCTATATCAATTGATGCTTTTCAAGCTGGTGAGAACAGTTCTCTTCTATTTTGCTATTGATTCTGGATTTTGCACTTACGCTTCTGACTGTCACGGCGCACTTCTGCGAAGGCGGCAATGATATATTTTTCACATCAATACACTGGTCTCCCCTCAATATATACCGTTCTTCTCAAATTGTAGTCTACTTTATATTCGTCAAGAATGATAGCTTTTTAGTTTGAGAGAAGCTGTGAGTTTCTTCGGAATCGTCCTCACACCACTCAGCCTGGCTCCGAGTATTTTACCCCCACCCATATTTTCCCCAAAATACCAACGCTTTTCTTGATTTACCAAAGTTTTACTCTAGCAAAGACAATCTTGAACCTAACTATCCGCATAAATATGGAACTTCGCTTCTCTAGTGCCCTTGGTTTTCTTTTATCAGACTTTGATGCGTCTCATTGCCAAGTCCACTCAATACGCGAAGTCACTCAGTAAACACATCGAACAACGAGGCTCAGTCGACAGACGAGGTTTCGACGCACCTTAAGCTCACGGCACCGCAAGCAAGCACGCGAAGCTCCTGATACAGATGTCGACAAGAGGCGGGATAAGGATGAGAACAGAGACGACGGGGTTTCTGCACAGGGGACAGTTGAAGCAATGCCGGACGCAGCTGGCCAGGGCCAAGATGAGGCAGATACTGTTGAGGGCCATGGCTCATCGATCCAGGCTCTGGAGATAGCCGATAGTTCTCGGTACGCCGAATTAATCGCTCTGAAGAAAGTAATTGCAACCATCAAGCAAGACGCCGCAATAGACCGGGCCGCTGTTCGGGCGCTGCTCCTGGGGATTGATGAGATCAGTGTTGCCAGTACAGTTTTTCTTGGGCGGGCAGGGAGCAAAGCTTCGTGACTCTCGCGAAAATGAGGCATTGCAGGACTCAGAGCCCTCCCGATATTTCTTTCCCTGCTACTTTTACTGTCATCAGAGATATCCGTTGACGATGGTCTCTCTTGGCCTCTCGAGGAGCGTTTAGCTTTTGCAACTTGCCTAGGTGGGATCAATTGTACCTGATATCACAGACTCTTCTCCAGATACTAATTAAGTTGTTCAAGACTCTACGAAACCCATCATTCATATTCTGAAAGCGAGCGATTCCCTTGACGCGGCTGCAGCTTGCTCCGCCACCCTCAATAGAATTTAGTGAATGACACTGCACCCAATGCGCTTCACCACGTTTGCAGCCCTCGGCTTGCCCAGACATGTCGAGAGAATTCACAATCCACAGTCACTCGAATAGCCTTCACACCAGGCCAGATACTCCCAGTACCGGCAAGCCATGGCCTTTTCTCCTCCTCATACCCTCGCCCGTCCTACAAGCATTCGTTTACCTTTGCCACTAAACCAACATCGCTTCCAGAGGTTGAGCTGGACTTTCCCCCGTAACATCCAACTTCAGAGCATCCACCGCTACAGGCCTGTGGTCGACGAAGTCAAGATGCCGAAGGAAGAACGTGGCACCCTGCATCGCTGGACGGAGAAGGAAGATAAGCGGCTCGTCTCTTTGCGCAATCGCTACCCCGGTCATTCGTTGACGGAGATTCTGGCGGTATGGTTTCTCACCGCTGGGGTCTAGAGCCCAACTGACTCTCCATCTGGCTATCTGTAGAAGAATCACTTTCCTGGCCGCACCGAGAATGCCCTGCGAGCAAGATGGTGTAGATTGAAGCTTGGATCGGCTCGTCGAAGGCAACCCCGGCGCCACAGCCGTCAACGCGTCAGAAGAACAAGGGACACCAGGTATATTCTTATAGGTCACCTTTCATGGACAACAATTGTTCTAACTCTTCCAGTAGCCAAACCCTCAGCGCACGCACAGCGGCAAGTCATTCTAACTGTTCCACCGAGGATACAGATGACGAGAGCCAAGGCGACGATGATCAGCAGGAGTGGGAAGATGCAGACGATGGTCGCGGCTTCGTGACTTCGGGAAATAGAGTGGAAGCAGGCGAGCGCAACTTTCCAGAGCTTGGGGGAGGACAGGCATCGCCAGTCGCCAGACAGTCTGTCTCCAAGCTTGCACCCGCTCAAGCTCCTGCACAGGCAGGTCATGCAGATGCACTCCTACCAAGTCAGTTCTTCGTGCAGCATTCTCAGATCATGCTGGATTACCTGGTCAATTCTGAAGAACGCGCAAAACAGCAGCTGCAAGCCGCTGAGCGCCATGATGCACAGATTCGTCGCCGTCTCGATCTATTGGAGAACATATTCAACGATGTAGTCGCCCGTCAGGACGCTATGGAGGCGCATGGCAAATAGCTACGCATGGACATTCAAATCCATGACACCATACGGGTTGGAAAGCCACGAGGCGAAGCCAAAGCCAGTCAGTTTGGCTGGAGGGGCAGGGAATAAGAATCTTTGACTTGGTCGATGCCTCTTTTCTGCTCCTGTAACTCGCGACAATGCTTTTTCTGTACTACACCCTTCATACATTTGCATATATTCATATAGCCTTCTGAAATTTTCCTATTCTGGTAACATAAATCCACTAAAGTCATCTCTCCAATGCCAGCAGCTTAAATGTCAATCTCTCACACCCCCGGGTTACCTCGAGGCCCAGCATTGCAGTTCTGTTTTCCTGCCACCCGTAGCTACTCGGTAGTGCCTCTAACATGCTTCCACTCGCCCTCCTTAACACCTAGCCATAGCAAGTCTGGCCTCGAATAGTGGCCGACCACATCCACAAAGGCCCTTGATAGCGATATAGTGTTTAAGTCCAAGTCTGCATACAGAATGCCCTCCTTATCTCCTGGTAGGTCCTCTGTGAGTTTTCGCCCATCTGGCCCGAACACAGCGGAGTTGCCGCCGCCGGGTGATCTCATTAAACAACCATCCTGTGTTCCCATCCGGTTAATCCCTCCCTGCGTAAGAACCGTAGTGGTGTGAAGGACGAAGGATTGTGACTCGATCGCGTATGTTTGGGAGATTGTTGTTGTTCCTGTGTTTCATTAGACATCTGCCCTGATATAAAAGCTCGGACTGACATACCTTCTTGGGATAGCGAGTAGAGACTGTTTGGCCCATCATGTGCGTGCGAGAATACTGGCGGCCAAGCAGCGACATGGATTTGCTCCCGCTTCGCATAATTGTTGTATTTGAGGAGCGGTTGAATATGTTCCCAGCACGAGAGTGCTCCAACTTTGCCAATTGGAGTATCGATAACACCATTTAGGCAATCTCCAACTGAGTCTCCGAGGATTGTTCGTTCCATGTGTGTAGCCTTCATTTTCTTTCGCGATGTCAAAATTTCGCCATCAATGTTAATGATAGACTGTGAAATGTAGAGGCTCTCGTGGATATTCTCGGAGAACCCCAGAACCACGACTATTTTGTGCGCAGCTGCGGTGTCTTGTATCTTTGTCATTTGGGGCGAAGAAAGCTTCAACGAGTTGCGCATGTAGGCCGTAGTCAGCTGAGGATCAACGGGGCGGGACCTTTCAGTCTGTCAGTGTTTGCGATGGCTAAGCCACTCTGGTAGTCACCATATCCATGCGGGATAGCCAGGAATCCAACACTCGGGAAACGAAATTAGCTGCGCATCATTGGCGGCGGCTTTGGCGATGAGTGAGCAGGTCTTTTCAACTGTAGCGTCAAGGTCAAGCCATATTGGTTCTGCTTGAGTAACCGCAACTCGAACAGTATTCAATGAGGTGGCCATTTTCAGTGGCTTGCTGTTGCTGCTAAATGTCAGGATGGTGGAAACAGAAGGAGGGTGTGAGATGGATTAAATAGTCCCATCTTACAACTCCACAAGTGGGTAACACCTTTATAACTCTCTGTAACCCAGGGGCATCTTTAAATAAGGGCCCTAGGCACCTTA
>RHLP01001123.1:0-10620 GCA_003719405.1 Aspergillus incahuasiensis | reverse complement strand
AGAGCTATCCTAAGCCTAAATAAGAAATAATATAAATTTTCTAGTATAAAAAAAAATATATAACCTGGTATAGTTTTTTCTGTATATACTAAGTTTTATACCAGAAAACTAACTTATTTTTGGGAGTATAGGAGCTAGTAATTTTGTATGGGGCCGCCCTTAATTTAATAGGGGAATAATGTAGTTTTTCCGCTGTTGCTAAACACCTCTAATAATAATGTTTGGCAATTCGATTCAATCCCCGGTCGGCATGTCTGACTATACTTGGCAGCTGAAAGCCAGCGCGCTTAGTTACGGAAATTTCGCGGTTGGCGGGCGTCGGGGATTGCCGTTAGGTAAACCCACTCAAGGGCATGAAGCCAACAGAAAGAATGCCCCTCATCCTCCGCCGCATCACTTCTTCAATCCTAGAGCAAAGGTCTTGTCTTCTGCTATTTTCGGCCGTTTCCAAAGGCTTTCGGATATCACAATATACGGGAACTACTCGTAATATACATCAGCGATCACATCTTCGCTCATTCTACGGACACATCAGTGACCATAAAATGGCGCCCCAACTCGAGCCCTTTTTCAAACAGTGCGTACCCTCCTAGGTAAATCACTTGAAAACATTCTAATTCCATTTTCGGCTTTTCAAGGGTGGATGATCTATCTGGCTCATTTATTGAACGTAAGTCTCTATGTCTTATACCACCCTGTGCAAGTGTACTCTACTCATAATATCCAAAGGGCTACGCAAGGCTGTGGCAATTCCATCTGTTTCTGCGCAGGATGAGAACAGGAAGGATGTTTTTAGGGTAGGTGTTCAAAATTTGTCTTCAATGCTCAGCATACTAACCCTAGCTTATCCTCTCAAGATGGCAGAGTTTCTTGCTTCTGAACTCGAAGCCCTAGGAGCTGAGGTACACCAAAGGCCTCTCGGCGAACAGCCCGGAAAGGAGCATCTTGACCTTCCTCCTGTAGTCATAGCCCGTTACGGCAATGACAAAAGCAAGAGAACCATACTCGTCTACGGCCATTATGACGTACAGCCCGCATTAAAAGAAGACGGCTGGGCTACGGAACCCTTTGAGCTCACCGTTGACGACAAAGGGAGGATGTTTGGCCGCGGAAGCACCGATGACAAGGGTCCAGTTTTAGGCTGGCTAAATGTGATCGAGGCTCACAAGAGGGCTGGCGTTGATCTACCTGTCAACCTTCTCTGCTGTTTTGAGGGCATGGAGGAGTATGGCTCTGAAGGCTTAGAGGAGTTCATTCATTCCGAAAGCAAAGGATTTTTCAAAGACGCAGATGCTGTATGCATATCGGACAACTACTGGCTGGGCACTGAGAAGCCCTGTTTGACCTACGGGCTACGTGGATGCAACTATTACTCTGTCAGCGTCTCAGGCCCTGCTCAGGATCTCCATAGCGGCGTGTTTGGTGGTTCTGCGCATGAGCCAATGACGGATCTTGTCAATGTGCTGTCCAAGCTTGTGGACTCTCAGGGCAACATACTGATCCCTGGCATCATGGATCTCGTCGAGCCGGTCACAGAAGAAGAGAAGTCTCTATACACCGACATAAGTTACACCATGGAAAACCTGCATGAGTCATTGGGCAACGAAACAGGGATTCATCGAACCAAGGAACGCACTCTTATGGCTCGATGGAGGTTTCCTTCCTTGTCCATTCACGGCGTTGAGGGGGCATACTCCGCCCCCGGGGCCAAAACTGTCATCCCAGCAAAGGTTATTGGCAAGTTCTCTATTCGAACTGTTCCCAACATGGAGAGTGCGGATGTGAACAAGCTTGTGTTTGATTATATCAAGTCTGAGTTCTCTAAGCTGAACAGCAAGAACACGTTGGATGTTTGGCTACAACATGACGGGAGATGGTGGGTCGCTAGCCCTAAACATTGGAACTTTGCGGCTGCCAGCAAGGCTGTGAAGCAAGTGTTCGGCGTAGAGCCAGACATGACTCGAGAGGGTGGAAGGTAAGTACTTAACTAGCCACTCCGTCATTAATGCTGTATTTTACGCGGTCGCTAATCTGCCGTAGTATTCCAATTACTTTGACTTTCGAAGAGGCGACTGGTAAGAATGTTTTGCTTTTACCGATGGGAAGTTCAACCGATGCCGCGCACTCTATTAACGAGAAACTCGACAAGAGGAATTACATTGAAGGAATCAAGCTGCTTGGTGCTTATCTGCATTACGTTGCAGAAGAGCCTACGTCTACGACACCTTAGACACTGGGTAGTATGTATCTTGTTTAGGGCATTTGGCTCGAAAAAGGTCGGCGGGTCACTAACTAATGGCTAATATTTATCAAAGCACCCAAATGATCAAATATGAGCAAGCCGTTGCGGTTCTGCCATAGCTGGCGTATGACTTATGTTAACTAAATTGCGAGGCAGTATACCTACCTGTAGAGTAACAGAAGCACTGCCGTAGCGTGTTAGTACTTAATAGTAGTTGATGGTGCTCACGTGAGTAGGCGCCGCCTCGTCGCGAGACGCGACCAGCAATCAATCATTACTAGCAGTTCATAGGGAGTTAGGACAAAGGCGAAAACCAAGTCGCAACGCGCCCTGCCAGTGTCTTTGAGCTGAGTTCCTTTCACTAGTATTCACCAAGGCCACAGTACCTCAGTCTTCTGGCATGGCAGCCGCCCAAGATCTCCCTCCATGTTATATACCTGCCCCACAAACTTAGTATGACCTATTTTCGCTTCACATTTTATTGATAACACTGCTCGCGCAAGATGTCACATCGAAAACGCTCACAAGGGTCTGAAGACCCTACTGACTCGGATAGTGAAGACGGCTCCTTAGATATTTCTTCTACTGCCCCTCAATCTGTGCATGTCCGTAACTCTTCTGCTACAACTTCTAGCGCTAACATCTCAAGACAGAGAAAACGGCCCCGTGTATCTAGATCACCCGAGCCTGACGCGCATAGAGAAAGCTCTAAAGGCAGTGTCGATAGTCGAGAAACGGGACGAAGGATCCGATCATATACCGTCATCGATCAGGACGAAGAGGAGCTAGAGTTACTTGCAACACAACTTATCCAAGAGAAATACTCCTTTGCCAATGACGAGCCGAATGTGCCCTCGGAGCATGGGATCCTTGAGCGAGTTGAGTGCTATAATTTCATGTGTCATGACCACTTCCAAGTGGAACTTGGTCCCCTGATCAACTTCATCGTGGGGAAGAATGGCAGTGGCAAGAGTGCCGTTCTTACCGCTATAACACTCTGCTTGGGCGGTAAAGCGTCAGCCACTAATCGAGGCCAGAGTCTCAAGAGTTTCATCAAAGAAGGTAAAGAGTAAGTGTTACCTATTTTCGTGAGCTTCTCGACTCTGACTTTCCAAGTTCCGCTACTATCATAGTTCGTATCAAGAATCATGGCGATGGAGCGTATCTACCTGACGACTTGGGAAAGTCAATCATCGTGGAGCGCCACTTCTCTAAAAGTGGTGCTAGCAGCTTCAGGATCAAAACTGAGACCGGACGCGTCTTCTCTCATAAGAAAAGTGAACTTGATGCTATAATCGACCACTTCACATTGCAATTCGAGAACCCCATGAATGTTTTGTCCCAGGATATGGCTCGCCAGTTTCTTAGCTCCTCCAGTCCGGCTGAAAAGTACAAGTTCTTCGTGAAAGGTGTTCAACTAGAACAACTTGACCAGGATTACCGACTGATTGAAGAAAATGGTGATCAGATTGAGGAGAGAATTCTGAGCAAGAAGCAGGATTTATCTGTTCTGGAAACCCGTCGGAAGGCAGCAGAAAAGAAAGTGGCCTTATCAGAGCAGCAGGAATCTCTCAGGGAACAACAAAGATATCTTCGACACCAAGCAGCTTGGGCTCAGGTCGAAGAACGAGAAAAGGTATGAGATTCGATGATGCTATTCGAGTTTCAGAGCTGACTTAAACAGATTAGGGAGTCTTTGATGGCCGAAATTTCTAGCATGGACAGCAAAATAGCTGAAACTGAGGCTGAAATTGAAAATTGCGATGCAGCTATCCGACAGGTGGAATCAGAAGTTGAAGCAGCGGCCGAATATTCCAAAGGGGCGTCTACTAAGGTTCAGACTGCTGAAAGTGAGAAAAATGATATCGAAGCCAAATGGAAAGAGAGCATGGATGAAAGGCTTGAGCTTCAGGTACCACCCTGATTCCGCACAATCAATAGTCATCTATTAACCTCGAGACAAGGCTGAACAACGCCGAATAAAGCAGCATGTTGATGAAGCAGAAGCACGGATTCAGGAAGTTCAGCAGAAAATGGGTCAAGAAACGCAGCGGCTAGCCGACCTTCACGGCGGTGGCTATTCACGGAGGTTAGAGGAACTTGAACGAGCCAAGCAAGACGCTCTTGAGGTCCGTAAGCAGATTCAGGAGCACGAGCAGAGTCTACATCGGATGTATAACGACATCAAACTGGCTGAGAAGCAGGAAAATGAGGCGCGTGTTCCTATCACACAAGCCAAGCGTGACGTCGAGGAGTCAGAGGGCATACTACGTAACCTGGAGAAAGAAGGTGATGGCAGACGTTTAGGATTTCCGGACAAGATGTCAGGCCTCGTAAAGGCAATTCAGCAAGAACATTCATTCGCCGAAAAACCTGTTGGACCCATCGGAAGCTATGTGACTCTGCTCAAACCAGAATGGTCATCTATTCTGGAAAGCTCATTTGGAGCAACTATGAATGGTTTTATTGTTACCTCAAGAAAAGATCAGAGCATTTTATCTGGGATCATGCAACGAGTTAACTGGTGGGTCAAAGCTTGTGTCATATTCTCTCTCGCCCCTCTTCGCTGCTAACAATGCGTCTAGTTCGGCGCCAATTTTCATTGGCGGCGGTGGCCGTATAGATACCTCGCAGCATGAGCCAGATCAACAATTTGACACCGTGCTACGAGTGCTCCAGGTATGATGTCGCCCAATATCTCAGCATTTCACACGATTAACGTCAGGCAACAAGGTCGATAACGACTTGGTGCGTCGCCAATTGATCATCAACCATAGTATAGAGCAAAATCTTCTTATTGAAAACTTAGAAGACGCGTCATCCGTGCTGTTTGATGGTGACAAACCAAGAAACGTCAAACGATGCTACTGTTTCAACCCGGCAGACAGACGCCGAGGTGTACATCTGTCCTACAGTCGCACTGGTGAGCCAAGCCAGTCGCCTGTTCCGGTATTTGGTGGTAATCCACGAATGAAGTCGGATCGGGACTCGCAAATCAGGTAAGCCTCGCAATTTTTCTGAGCAGAACACCGCTCACCAAGGTGCATCCTTGTAGAGTGCAACGCGAAGCAGTGGCAAATCTTAAACGAGTCTTGAACACCCGGCATGAAGAATTGCGCTCTGTTCAAGCTCACCTCACGCATTGTAAGCAGACTTGTGAACGGAACGAGAAGAGAAAAGCCGATCTCATTGTCCAAAGTCAACGGAAGGATGACCATGTCGAAGAGCTCGAGGAAGTGCTTCAAAAGGAAGGGAACCAGGAAGGCGATCTCGAGATTTTCCAAGCGTCTCTCCTAGAGGCCCAAGAGGAAAAGAGCACGCATGAGGGCTCGCTCAACGACGCGATCAATGCCTTAGCGGAGGTTATGCAGCACATGAGAGCAATAAAAAAAGAAAGAGCAGCTAAGGATGCCGAAATTGCGAATTTCAAAGAAGAGCTCAGGGTTGCTGAAAGTGAGCAGCATATGATCACTGACAAAAAGCGCAAAAGTATTGGTGAAAAGAATGCAGCAGTTGAGCTGATCGAGGACATAAAAAGACGTCGAGATCGTATGAGACAAAGGAAAGATGCCGCTGATACTGACGTATATAACCATATCACAAAGGCAAACTTGATTTGCGAGCGTGTTGCTATTGACGAAGGCGAAACCGCGACCAGCTTGGACCGCAAACTCGAGAATATTAATCGAGATCTGACCAGCCAAAGTCGACGGTTCGACAATTTCCATTCCTCTTTGAATCGATCAAGGCTAACACGATCTTAGGTTGGGTGGCACTCGAGAAGAGATTCGTTTGGAAGCAGACAAGGCTGTACATGATCACATACAAGCTGAAAACCAGGTGGAAGAATTCGACTTACTTGTTGATGTACTACCACTCCCCACTCCCTATTCCCTAGTTTTGCCATTAACAAAGATATCTGCAGGTCCTCAAAACCTCTCTCCGAAATCGTAAACTTCGCTGGCTTAACTTCAGATCACATATCTCCTCACGCGCCAAAGCCCAATTTACCTATCTCCTTAGCGAGCGAAGCTTCCGGGGGCGACTCTTAGCGGACCATGAGAACAAAACCCTAGATCTACAGGTCGGTCTATGAATCAAGCCTCCATGAATACTTGCTTACTGCGCAGGTTGAACCCGATATAACGAAAGACAGCAGCGAGGGACGCGGTGCGAGAACACTTTCAGGCGGAGAGAAATCTTTCTCGCAGGTCTGCCTTTTACTGGCGCTTTGGGAGGCCATGGGATCACCTATTCGCTGTCTGGATGAATTGTAAGCAGTGAATCGTTGAAGTCATCCATGGATTGCTCCACTAACATTTTTCCATAGTGATGTCTACATGGACCACATCAACAGAAAAATGGCGATAGACATGCTTGTACGTGGTCTTCCAGTTTGTCTACGACATTACTAAATCGTGTTATACTAGATGTATGCCGCCAGACGGTCGATTGGTCGCCAGTTCATCCTCATCACGCCTGGCTCGAGGGCTGAAATTAGTCTTGCGCCCGATGTCATGGTCAAAGAGTACGTATTGGACGAAGTCTATCCAGCACGCAACTAACCGTTCCATAGGTTAGCAGAACCGGAACGGGGACAGGCAAGACTGTCTTTTCAACAGTAACGGCAATGAGACAGAGTGTATCCCTCATAGGCTCGGACGGCCGGCCCCCTTACTAACACCGTATCAATACCCTCCAGCTAATCATCATGATAAAAAGCTCACCGGTGTAAGCTCTCCAGCTTTGACTAGATAAGGCACTGGGTGCTGCTGGGCTGTGCTGGTTCGTAAGTCCATGGGAGTCTGAGACCTCGACCAATTAATCGTACCGTCCGTTTGGAATTATAGTCAACTGGGGGTGGAGGGGGGCTTTCAGTAGCGGTAGACTACGTCGTCTATATATTATTTATTATAAAGCTGGTCGGCAGCAGACTTGGTATCCAGGATTTACCAGGTAGTTACGTTGTACCTAAAGATGCCCACAGTGATCCACTGCTGCCCGCTCGCCAAAGCGAGTCGGGGCCCTCGGCGGAGTATCGCCATTTTTTACTCCGTACCGCCTCCCGTTACTTCACCTCAACTTTGTCCACTGCAGCGCACCACATTACATCCCAATCGAACCTTTCCCTGCCTATACTATCTCACCTTCGACCTCTCTACTCATAATCGCACACACTCAACCCATAGTACTTTCATCAACTCACCGACCGAACAAACTGTCACTCGGTTGCTAGGAAGGACACCACACGCATTGCTCCGCTCCACTCCCTTGCCCGCCTTAACTCCCCGCGGTTGAGGGTTCTTTTACATCCTTTCCACATTCAGTGCGGCGATTTCTCTTGTATTATCCATTTTACACCCGGCAGGGTCGGAAACACGCTTTCAACACCTCAAATCAACCGTTGCTTTTCACCCACAATGGCCGACGCTCTCGCGACGCAACTGAATAACACAAGTCTGGGGTACGAGACACATTTTACCTTCCCCGAGACTTTACTAAGGTAGCTCTTCTCATTAGGGATGCGAATGCAGATCTCAAGTGGAAGGATCAACTAAAGCTTCCAGTAAAAGATGGTAGACCGCAGACAGAGGTCTGTTATTTAGCGGGTATTGGATACGCTTCGCTGAGTCTAACTTATTCTTAGGATGTGACCGCTACGAAGGGCTTGGAGTTTGAAGACTTCTATATCAAGCGAGAGCTCATGATGGGTATTTTTGAGGCTGGATTTGAGAAGCCATCACCTATTCAAGAGGAAACAATCCCGGTAGCTCTTACCGGTAGGGATATTCTAGCGAGAGCAAAAAACGGCACAGGAAAGACCGCTGCATTCGTTATCCCTACACTGGAGCGCATCAATCCCAAAAGCACAAAGACACAGGCGCTCATTCTTGTCCCAACACGGGAACTTGCACTTCAAACCTCCCACGTCTGTAAAACGCTCGGCAAACATCTCGGGATCAATGTCATGGTAACAACTGGAGGTACTGGGCTTATGGATGACATCATCAGACTCAACGATGCTGTCCACATTCTCGTGGGAACGCCAGGTAGAGTGCTGGACCTAGCCAGTAAAGGCGTTGCGGACTTGTCCGAATGTCCTACTTTCGTGATGGATGAGGCGGACAAGCTGCTTTCTCCTGAATTTACTCCTGTCATTGAGCAGCTTCTGTCATTCCACCCCAAAGATCGGCAGGTCATGCTCTTCAGTGCTACGTTTCCAATGATCGTCAAATCTTTCAAGGTTAGATACTCGTCATGCTTTTGAAAAAAACAAATCCTCCGCCGCGTATTACTAACACAGGATACAGGATAGGCACATGCGCAACCCTTACGAGATCAACCTAATGGACGAGCTTACCCTTCGTGGTATTACACAATACTACGCATTTGTGGAAGAGAAACAGAAGGTCCACTGCCTCAACACGCTTTTTTCCAAGTTGCAGATCAACCAGTCCATTATCTTCTGCAATTCAACAAATCGAGTCGAACTCCTGGCCAAAAAGATAACAGAATTAGGCTATTCGTGCTTCTATTCGCATGCCCGGATGCTGCAGCAACATCGCAATCGCGTTTTTCACGATTTCCGGAACGGTGTTTGTCGCAATCTAGTGTGTTCGGACTTGCTGACCCGAGGTATTGACATCCAGGCTGTCAACGTGGTCATCAACTTCGACTTTCCCAAAAACGCCGAAACATATCTACACCGCATTGGTCGGTCGGGTCGTTTTGGTCATCTGGGTTTGGCGATTAATCTCATCAATTGGGATGACCGCTTCAACCTATATAAAATCGAGCAGGAATTGGGAACCGAGATACAGCCAATCCCTCAAATCATTGACAAGAAGCTCTATGTGTACGACTCGCCGGATACCATCCCTCGGCCTATCTCGAATCCCCTCCAGCAATCACAGGGTACAGCAACCATTGCATCCAACACTAATCCCAACGATCGCCGTCACAACCATCACACCAATGGAGGGCACTACCAGTCCAGAGGGCGAGGCTCATACCGCGGTGGCCGTGGGCAAGGCCAGCGTCGCAACATGCAAAACGACGGATCAAGGTTCAACCCTTCTCAAGGGCATCCTAGTGGAAAACCTCAACCTTCCACGCAGGTCTCCTAGAAATAGGCTTCAGCGACGCGGGTTGCCATTGTTGTGCCCTTTTTCTTTCGCCCAACTATCTATGTTTCGTGCGGAACACCGGGCCCCGAATTACTGTTCCTCTTTCTTGTGTTCGACTTTCCATCCGCCTTTGATTTCCTGTGTTTATGCCGCTCGACGACCCATACCACAAGATGCACATCCCTGTCCAAGATTGTCTTAGTATTATCGTTGCCTACACATCCTGTTATTCGTTTCTCATTGTCCCCACCCCCTCTTTGGCTGGTTCGAGTGCATATTTCGTGGCATATCGCAGTGTGCCTGGAAAATTGTACTAGGTTTTCAGTCCATCACAGCTGTAAATACCAGCTTGTCTCTGCCATGCAATCCCCGTCTTCTCCAAAGCATGATTCGGAGTTTCGGTCTTGTCTTCGGTGAATCGTTGATTGGGCCGCTGTTGACTATCATTTCGGTTAGTCTTCTGACTTGTGATTCTTCAAATCTGTTTACCGGGGGTTCCGGTACATGCACTCTGGAGTTTTCAGGCTTGGGAAGTTTGCTCTTTTCTCGGAGTCGTCTTCTTCATTGCACTTGGCACATGGCGTTGTTGCGTTTGGCGCTGCTATATGAGGCGAATATGCTCTCTTTCGCCCTTCGTCCCCATCGTTATATCATCGCATGTTGCCTTACTTTACTTCCCCTGGCATCGACCCTTATTATTACCCGAGCTGGGCTTCGGAGGTGGGAAGAGTTCTGTCATATTTTTTTCAAGTCGATACTGGTTGGGTTAGAGTTTCCAGTCCATCTTCTTGTTGTTTTTTCCTTACATGCGCCAAACGCAAGTTCTTGCATTTGTTCATGGATTATGTCGACAGCCTTATAAGGCGAGTTGTTTGATATCCTTGGTCTATGGTAATGACCCAGACATTTATGGGTCATTTATATGGAAGACAGCGATTGGACTTCTACGTGCCGGGAAGGGGATGAGGTCAAGCATGACGACCAGAAAAAAAAAATGGAAAAAAACATAAAAAAAAATCGGAGGATCTAGTGCTACTACTTGTCTCTTTTTAGCATCTAGTAAATGTCAATACACTCCTCCACAACTGCATGTAACCTCCGGGTGCTCTACAGCCACAGTCACATGTTAACCAGACACCTTGTGCAAGCTGTAATCATTAGACACATTCTGCAACACTGTCAATCATGACGCTGCTCAGACCCTCATATTAATAACTCATAGTCCAAGAATAAGTTATCAAGAGGCCTACA